>JAJLRJ010000007.1:13889327-14006827 GCA_024195265.1 Dendrophyllia cribrosa | reverse complement strand
CCCCAAAACAAGTTAATTTCTTTTGGTAGCTTAATGTATGAAAAACATGATTCGAACCATTTTTTCTGCCCAAAGTGTTGTATTAGCGAGAAATAACGCTTTAAAGGTTACTCTAATCCGCTTTTGTACGGCGGCTCAGAATAGGTGTATCAGCGGTTGTTATTGAAGTTTATGACGTAGGGTATGGGGAAGAAAGTAAACAGCACCGCGATGGAGGTTTGTAGGCGCACGCGACGGTTTCTTACTTTGAATCGAGAAGAAAGCAAATGCAGGGAAGAAAAAAAAGTACCAGAGGGTTTTATTTGGCCACTGACATCATTTCAATATTTGAGGATTGTGTAATTTCACGTTTATCGTGACATGCGATGTTGAAATCGAAGGTATGTCGTAAAATTACAGTCTCGCCTAGTCTTCGCATTGATTGTACACTGAAATATGTTTCAAATTGTGTAACTAAAGATCGATTTTGGCGGAGGTGTTATTGCTCCTTATGCAGAATTTACTATAAATTTGAATTGCTTTTCATTCTCATGCCTTCGTTCGACAGTGTATGTTTGTTGTTCATCTTTGAAGTTTTGATCGATAACACGGATCAAGTGACGATGGCGCGTGAATGTTGCAATAAAGATCGATGTACATTTACGTTCGTACAAATAAAATGTTGCAATCTGTCGTGGACTTTGGTTTTTCTTTTAGTTTACGTAGTATACTTTCCGTTCTTACGCAAGGAATCTTGTATAAATGGGGATTGCTTTGTAATTAAATAATTATTTCAACTCGCGACTTAGTCTAAAAAACGTAAACTTCTCTTGTCCTTTCGACAATGGTGTACTGCGCGGCTGTTGATTGCAACAATGACTCGAGACATACTACTGGTATTCATTATCACCGCTTTCCAAGTGACGAGTTTTTCCGAAAACAGTGGTTGGCGAAAGTATCTCGTGCTGATCTTGTTGTGACCAAGAACAGCAGGTTGTGTTCAGAGCATTTCATGGCTGATTGTTACGAGCGTGACTTAAAAGCAGAACTTCTTGGTGAGAAACCGAAATTTAACTTAAAGACAGATGCTATACCCTCATTATTTTCTCATCGATCCCCACCAAAAAAGCCTCGACTATCGTCTGAGAAACGTACGCAAGATCAAGCCAGAAAAGAGGTAAGATTTCAGAGATTGTTTAGCCTATATAATTTTAGTGCTATCACACAGCAGGTCAAGTGACCCATGAGTTGTCATGCACCTACAGTGCCAATTGACAATCTGATAGTGGTGTGGTTCAAATTTTTCTTTGGTTTGAAAATGTTCAACCAGTTTAAGGTTCATTAACCATAATCTAAGGCAAAGAAAACAAAATCAAACTGGTTTGGAAAAAATCAAACTAAAAGAAATTTTAACCACAACATATATCAACTTTTTCTTGTGTTTGCAATCTATAGTGCTACATGTAGTTGCCATTTAGGGGTTTCAGTTTTGGTTCAAGGAGCATGAAATTCTGGTACCTTTAGGAAAAGCTGAATCTTATGGAAATTTAATGAGTAGCCCTCCCCGATCTCTCATTATATACAGAATCGAAAGTGAAAGGAATAAATCAAAACAAATAATTATTTGCTTCTTACAATTCCTCTATTGTCTAGAAATAGAGCTGTTAGTTTATTCCCCACCGTTCAGCTAAGTAGCCCCAAAAATATGCACATGGAATTTAGTGTGTCAAGCAGTATAAAAGGTCAAGACAACAGGATAACTTTGAACCAAAGAAAGGAAAAGACTTAAAAACCTATTGAAGGTTTTCCTTAAAAAAAAAAAATGAGGAACTCAGAAAAATTAGGGGGAAAAAAAGAAACTTGACAGTGATGTACAAAATCCATATTGCTTTGGTTTGCAGTACATTACTTCTCTCACTGACACAAGTCTTCAATCATTACCTGATGGACTTGATGAACCTCAACCCAGTACATCTGCATGGACAGAGGAATCAGCTGATTTACAGCCTGAAGTCACCGCAACGGTCGAATCACAAGCAGTCCAAGTCAATATACTGAGGGAGAGTGCTGATTTTGGTTGCCAGGTCAACACACGTGGAGACCGACTTATCATGAAATCATCTGACACCCAGACCCCAGAAGTGCATACCTGTGAGGCCAGCACTCAAGTTGAAGAGGCCCAAATGGAAGACATCATGGACGAAATTACTGCCGACCCTACCTCCCCAGAGGTGTCCCCGAAAAAGGATGCCAATTATGTGCCTATGAAATCTGATAGTTTTTCGGATGATGCTTCAGAATCAGAAGACGAAGACAGAGAAACATCCCAATCTTCAATGAACCCACAGGACGACACCAAATTCATTGTTTTTAAAGAGGAACTCCTAAAGCTCTTTAAGCGATGCCTTGAGTGTGGTGCAGTTGTTACTGAAACAAATGAATCCACCCAGGGAAGCCAATTGCTCATAACCATGAAATGTATTAATGGGCATTTAAAAACCTGGGAAAGTCAACCAATGATTGAGGGAATGGCTGCTGGAAATTTATTATTCTCATCTTCTATTTTGCTAAGCGGTGCCACATACACTAAAGTGGCTTCTCTAGCAGACATATTTAAATTACAGTTCTTCAGTGAGAAAACATTTTACACCATCCAAGACAAATATTTGTTTCCTGTAGTTAATGAGTCTTGGCAAAGGGAGCAAAATTATGTTTTTGCAGATCTAATTGATCAAGATTTGTGGCTTTCGGGGGATGGTCGCTGTGACAGCCCTGGCCACAATGCCAAATATGGCACATATACTATGATTGACCAAGAAACAGATAAAATAGTTGATTTTAATGTTGTTCAAGTCAGTGAGGTGAACAATAGTAATGCCATGGAAAGGGAGGGGTTTAAGCGCTGCATGGACAACATAAAAACCAAGGGGGGACAGATTAAAGTTGTCGCCACTGATCGCCATGTTGGTATCAGGGCCGACATAAAGAGAGAATACCCTGAAGTGGAACACCAATTTGATGTTTGGCACCTCTCTAAAAGTATCACCAAAAAGCTTAATGAAAAAGCCAAGAAAAAGGACTGTGAGGAGCTCTCACCTTGGATAAAGTCAATTTCGAATCATCTCTGGTGGTGTGCTGAAACCTGCGAGGGGGACAAGGAGATGTTGAGGGAAAAGTGGATATCCATTGTCCATCACACTGCAAACATTCATTCCTGGGATTCTGCAGACTTTTACCACCAGTGTGCTCATCCACCTATCCCACGTGACGAAGCAAGAACCAAGCGGTGGCTCCGGCCTGGCTCACCAGCCCACGAAGCACTAAAGGAAGTCGTCTTTGATAGAAAGCTATTAAAAGATATCCAGCAGTTGTCCTTGTGCTGCCACACTGGTAAACTGGAGGTATACCATAATGTCTATACCAAGTACACTCCCAAGCGTCAACACTTCACCTACAAGGGCATGGTCGCACGTACCCAGTTGGCAGCATTAGACCACAATGCAAACGTGGGAAGGCAACAGGCCACAGCGACAAGAGGTGCTAATGAGGGGGGGTACCAATACAAGGTTGTTTTTCCAAAACACACCAAAGAGTGGGTGGCAAAGCCTCTCATGGAAAAGACAAACAGAGATCACCTGAAGCCAATGCTCGATGCCATTGTTGACAGAAAAAGACAAAAACCTCAGGAGAGAAGTGCAACACTTACATCCCCACACATCCCTCAAAATATTGCCAGCAAACCTAAGCCCCCGAAAGCAGATGTTATTGCTAAGCATACATCAAGATTTTCAAATCTTTAAAAATTCAAATGTAAGTGAGCAGAACTATATGCATGTTTATTACAATATGAATGAAAGAAAAATGCCAGAAAGAGCATGAATAATTTACACATAATTATTTCTATCGGAAAAATGTTTCCTTTTTGGCTTATATATTTGATGTTATTGTCAAAATCGGTCAGATAATTCATTAGGAAATCAGTAAATAACAAATGAAGCCATCAAAGTTGTATGTTATGAACAATGTTAGATAAAAAACATACAATTTCATAGCTTTATACAAAAGATAATGTTCCAGTTCAACCGATTTATGCTGAAATGATTGAGATTATAAACAATTTCTTTTTTAGGTTGAAAACATGAATGACATTCATAAACTAAAGCATAATTACATGTAATTAGAAGCAGAAAATAAATATTATTGATAAGCGCACTGATGAAGTTATAACTCTATATCTGCCTCTCTAAATCCAGCATATTGTCCACTTTCTTCAGGAAATTCTTTCGTAATGGCCTGAACCACATATGCAGGAATAATCCTTCATCGCTTTTTCCCCAAAACGCCATGTACCCACCACGTGAACTGCCGATAAGCTTCCAAGCACCAAGTTCTAAAATAAATCAAATACTGCTGTCAAAGCAATATAAGGTGAACAAAAACAAAAACTATAAATTATAGCTAGGGTGAAGTTTATAAACAACTCACCTGTTTGTTATGGGTTCCGGTATTGGATTAAGTCGCGCATTGTGAATAGTCACGAGTGCTGTCCTCAAAACATCGAAGTCAAGGCACACGATACGAAACTTTTCATGCGTTGTTATACATGTGACACCTACCAGTAGAAAACAACAACATTAAATCAAGCCTCTGTCTGGGTATACATAGCTTGAATGTTTTTTTTTTATTTGTCTGAATTTAGTATAGTTTACACAAGGAAATATCGTTTTGTAGCGTCTTCAAGCGAAAGCAAAACGAACAATTTCTAGTGGATTAAAATTAAACTACTATCGGCAGCACTGTCAAACCGGATTGGAAAGGTAAATAACTGTAGTATTTAAAAGGTACAATGAATGAAAAAAGAAAACATCACAAACCTGAGTCGTCAAATTTCTGATTGAGCTCTTCTAGCTCTTGACAGCTGTAACATTCACCTGCTGTCGGCATCGACACGCACACACCACAAATACACCAGTTCGTATTCCCGATCCTCATGCTTGAGTCTGGTTTGTCTTCTTCGACAACGTGATATAAGTCATCCTCGCTCGATTCTTCACCAGGAGAATAGGTTGGTTCGAATTGGAAAGGCTGAATTCCGCTCATAATAGGGGAAATTTACGGCGAATTCTGGCAGAAATATACTGTTCGTGTTTGTTTACTCTTCTGATGTCTCCCCATACCATACGTCATAACTTCACGTTAACAGCCGCTGACTGATTTTTGTCGCCTGCGGTATCACGCCGAAAAAGCGGGAAAAGAGTAACTTTAAAGCGTTATTTCTCGCTAAGGCAACACATTGGGCAGAAAAAATGGTTCGAATCATGTTTTTCATACATTAAGCTACCAAAAGAAATTAACTTGTTTTGGGGCTTCAGTTCTCCTTTAAACTCCTCTTAACCCACTTCAATGTGACCCCACTTTACATACATACATACATAAACTTTATTATAGTGTCTGGTCGTTCTTTAAACTTAACGCTGTAACTTACAGTGTAATTTCAAATACATGTACCTTTTAACCTACATGTAGCTACACTGTAATTTTTTGGGAGGATTGTTAATCTGTTGCATGTCCATTTAAGATAACCATAGGTGTAGCCTAACTGGATATTTTGAAATTGAGGAGAATACACGTTTGAGATACATACATTTCTCCAAGAACATGCCGCAGTAGGCGATTTTCCCGTCCAGCAGAGGAATATTCTTTCCTCAAATGGTAACATTACTTTGATGAAATTATTGCAGAGGACATCCTGCAATTAAAACAAAATAAAGTTCAGTTAAAATAATACTATACTGAGTATATTGACATGCAAGTTACATGCACCAAAGTAAATACAGGTAATCAGAGTGATCTAAAAATTTTAATGCCGTCAACGACAGTTGAACCTCTCGTTAGCGACCAGCCAAAATGCAAAGCCAATGTGGTCACTTACGGGAGGCGGTCACGTACGGGAGGTGGTCACTTACGGGAGGTGGTCACTTACGGGAGGCGGTCACGTACGGGAGGCGGTCACGTACGGGAGGCGGTCACGTACAGGAGGTGGTCACGTACGGGAGGTGGTCACTTACGGGAGGTGGTCACTTACGGGAGGTGGTCGCTTATGGGAGGTGGTCGCTTACGGGAGGTGGTCGCTTACGGGAGGTGGTCACTTACAGAAGGTGGTCACTTATGGGAGGTGGTCACTTACGGGAGGTGGTCACTTACAGGAGGTGGTCGCTTACGGGAGGTGGTCGCTTACGGGAGGTGGTCGCTTACGGGAGATGGTCACTTACGGGAGGTGGTCACTTACAGGAGGTGGTCGCTTACGGGAGGTGGTCACTTACGGGAGGTGGTCACTTACGGGAGGTGGTCACTTACGGGAGGTGGTCACTTACAGGAGGTGGTCGCTTATGGGAGGTGGTCACTCACGGACGGTGGTCACTTACGGGAGGTGGTCACTTACGGGAGGTGGTCGCTTACGGGAGGTGGTCACTTACAGGAGGTGGTCACTTACAGGAGGTGGTCACTTACGGGAGGTGGTCACTTACAGGAGATGGTCACTTACAGGAGGTGGTCACTTCAAGGAGGTGGTCGCTTACGGGAGGTGGTCGCTTATGGGAGGTGGTCACTTACGGGAGGTGGTCGCTTACAGGAGGTGGTTGCTTACGGGAGGTGGTCGCTTACGGGAGGTGGTTGCTTACGGGAGGTGGTCACTTACGGGAGGTAGTCGCTTACGGGAGGTGGTCACTTACACTTACGGGAGGTGGTCGCTTACGGAAGGTGGTCGCTTACGGGAGGTGGACACTTACGGGAGGTGGTCACTTACACTTACGGGAGGTGGTTGCTTACGGGAGGTGGTCACTTATGGGAGGTGGTCGCTTACTGGAGGTGGTCCCTTACGGTAAGTGGTGCCTTACGGGAGGTGGTCGCTTACGGGAGGTGGTCACTTACGAGGTGGTTGCTTACGGGAGGTGCTCACTTACAGGAGGTGGTCGCTTACGGGAGGTGGTTTATTGGACCTGTACTGTAACGTAACACATACCGTAATTAAATTTGTGTCTGTACTGACATCAAAATAAGGGTGAGTTGTCGCTAACCACAGATAAAAAAAAGTCAGAAGAAAATATTTAAAGTGGTCATGGTCGTTTATGAGAGGTGGTCGCTTGCTGAAGGTTTTGACTATTAATTTTTCTGACTGGAAGAAAGGCCTTTTGGATATGTGGTCGCCTAGGAAAGGTGGTCGCTTCGGAGAGTTTGTCGCATGTAGAGGTTTTACTGTACCGTATTTTTGTCACAAGTAATGCTGCTTGATGGCTTTGTTACATTCCACAGCTAAAAGAGAACAACACCAAATAATTTAGTATGGATGGACTGGTTTCCACAGAATCTTGGGATTCAAAATTAAAGTGAAAGAGGATGCTCTTCATATACCTTTTAGGAGTTAAAGGGGCTATACGTTACCATTTTTAGTGTTACTTCAAAAAGCTAAAAATAATACATCTTTATATCAGTGAAAACCCAAAAATAAGGGTCAGGTTTTGTTTAATATTTTTCTTTAGCAGTGCTTTAAAAATCTTGAAAAAATTGGGCTAATTTTTTTTCAAGTTTTATTTGCTTCTGTCTTGGAAAACTTGCTAAATTACTAACTATTATGGTCTATTTTCTCTTCGAAAATTCACTTGTTATCTTCCTCTTAGTTTTCCATAAGCATTTTGTGTTTGACAAAGGTACTTTGTTTTAATTTGGGGCAGTTTTGACCCAAAAAACCTCAAAATCACCATGACAACAGCTCCTTTAACCCTTTCACTCCCAGAGTCAGTTCTGGAGACATGTTGTGTAGTTCTAACTTTTGAGTCTGTGGATGAAATCGTATGGTGTGACCATTCAAATGAAACCTCTTCAGCAGTACTTTTGCATGGTACCATTTGTTTTTCAATATTCTACAAAATGAAATTTGGGATGTTTCTTGAAGTTTGATGTTTGACACTCTTGGGAGTCAAAGGGTTAAATACCAGTATTGGTACCATTTTAGGGTGTTCACTTTACTTTTTAGGGTGAAGAAATGGTAGAAATCCCAACAGTTGCTTTTAGATCGTAAATTAAAGTAGACCATTTTCAATTTTGACCTTATTGACGATAATATTTGAAAAACGTTTCTTTTAATGTGTATCCCTTAGGGTAAAAATAAGTAGGAGCATGCCCATATTGAATGTCAGTTTTCTGAAATCCTACGTACACCTTACTTGAAGATCAAAGTGCATTTCACTGGAAAGCAATGTTTAGCGAGTCCAAAACTCTGATCTCATGCCTACTCACACCTACTGTATGGAGTAATTTCTCACCCCTGACTTACAGATTTGAGCTATCAGCCTTAACTGATCACATGATCTAATCAAAAATATAGTTACACATGCACTTTCTTGTAGGTTTTTATCGTTCTGAACATTGCAATTACAGCTGGGTGTTATTAAACGGAAGTCTGAGGTCCATGGAAACTTCCGAATTCTTCGGAACATCAGTATTCTTCCGACAACTTCGGACATCTTCAGAATAGATCGGGTTCTCTTAGGATTTGGTCGGGTCACCATCAGAAATCCTTGTACTCCCACAAAAAAATTCTCACGCCTATCACTCGGAAAAGTTGGCAGGTACACTGTATACATTGTACAGTGGCCATTTTTTATTCTAACACCCTTAGTTGTTCCAAACTACAAATTTCAACCCATAAATGGTACATTTTTATACGGGAGTCGCCCCTGGTTGTGTAAATCATTGAACTCACCACATAACTATCAATGTTGTCCAGATCCACCAAAAGAGCATGATTTCTGCAACAACAACAACAACATGGCTGACAAATATTCAACAGATTCTTTGCCATTCCAACTTTTCTTCCATATACTGGCATTAAATCTTTTAACTGTGCCAAACATTGAAATGTGCAGTTCCAGAAAATATCCCTACTCCCCCCATAGAAGGTTTTTTGTTAACTCCCTCCCCTGTCCCCCCAGGAAATTCCAGGTTAGCTTCATGCTTTGCTTCTAATATGTTGGCTTTTAAGACCCCCCCTCCCCTTCCCTTAGGAATTTCCACTGACCTTCCATGGGGTGGGTATGGATTTTTTCTGAAACAACATGATTCAGTAAAAATTTCAAATTTCATTTTGTAAACTCAGTATTGTAAAACAAATGGTACCATTCAAAAGTACTGCTAAAGAGATTTCATTTGAATGGTCACACCATTGGATTTCGTCAACAGACGCATAAATTAGAACTGTATGCACATCACAGGATTTTGTCAACAGACTGAAAAGTTAGAACTGTACGTCACATCATAGGATTTCATCGACATACTGATAAGTTAGAACTGTACGTCACGCCATAGGATTTCGTCAACAGACTGAAAAGTTAGAACTGTACACTACATGTCTCCATAACTGATACTCATGGGAGCAAAAGGGTTAACTATAAATGCCGTACCTAATCAGCATATTTTTATCTATTACTTAATACACATTTCAACAGTACTACATGAAATTGTAGTAAAATTTAAATAAATATAATTGAAAAAGAATTTAGTTATTATGTACGTGTTGTAGTTCAAAATGAATCTTAGGTCAAAATGATTTCAAACTAGTTTAGTTTTGATTTTCTTTTGTTCCAGATTAATTAACATAATCCTACGACAAAGAAAAGTACAAATCAAACTAGTTTAAAATCATTTTAACCTAAGATCATATTAAACTACAATACGTATGTTAACTTATTTACTCACCTTGCCCCAACCAGAAGGTGATTATGTTTTTCATCAACTGACAGCAAAGAATAACTGCCACTTTCTATTCCTTTAGTGTTGAGGGTTTTCAAATGGTGCTTTATCACTGTATAAAATAATCATTTTGAACAAAATTAATAACTACAGAATTTGATTTATATTTTTTTTTTCATCATTTTCTACCAAATATATCTGATAAATTTTAACTATTTTTTTTCATAACAGCCTGCCAGTATCTGCTAATTAAAATGATTTTAATTAAGTCCCAATAGTGATCGGTATCAAATTTCTGCATGAAATTTTAAAGTTTAATCAATCAGAAAGGTCATGAGAATTAGAGATATGATCACTCAAGATGCATGAACTGTCTTGATATTTAAACAACTTCTCCCAACTAAGTACCATAGGAAATGTAAGGAGAATTTGTCATATGACATTGTGGGATTTGAAGGGTTTAGCAAATCCTGATGAATTTATATTACCAGTCTGCAGATGAAGATTGATGTCAAAAATCACAATGATTGTCATTGTTTGATTGTCAAGAAACAATTGCAAGCTACAATTAGCTTACATGTACTTGTAAAAAGATGACACTGACACAAGATCAAATCTTAGATTAAAAACATATTTTTATCTAATGGTTGTAGAAACTCCCTTTCCTTGGTGTCTTGATAATCAACGGTGGTTTGGTAATGCCCATAGATCAAGAGCTTCATCCTAGTTTTTTACTTGAGAAACAGATTCCAAAATAAAGTAATTTAATTACTCTGCTAAGGAGTATCTCTTTCATCTTCTGATACACACACCCACAGAAAAGAAGGTGCTTATACATGTAAACCCTTTAAAATATTAAAATGCTGAGGAGAGCTTGCTAAAATGTCAAGAGAATTCCACATCTTGAGAGATCATATCCTTAATTCTCATGATCTTGCTGATTGATAAGCATTGACATTACAAGGAGAAATATGTTGATGATCACTATTTGAAGCTAAAAGGGTTAACATCTGGCTTGATTGTTTGTTTGTTTAAGGCAACCTACAAACTAAAGCTCTTTATCAAAATGAATTAACTCCATCAATAACACATTCTAAAAAAAAGCTTTTCTGATTGAGTTTATAGTTAGTTGTAATGTACACCATCAGGTTTAAAAAGTGAAATGCCATTCAGATCTACTGTAATATATACTACAGTGTATATAATGCCTAGCTTAAGCTTTTGAATTAAAATTGAGGCCTTCAAAAGGGTTGAGGTGTCAATAATTAATCTGGGACCTTTGCATAAAAAATACGCAGAATTCCAGCTGCCTCTAAGGTTGCAAACGAAAACAATAGGTGAATAAACAATGTATAATCTACAAAGGTATTTTATATATACATGTGTGTATTGAACATCTGGAATACATCACATATTTTTTGATAAGTTATACATCCAATTTCTCCATACAGCCACTGTTTCAATTTTGACTTTTTAGAACAACATTTTTTAGGCTGTGAAAATTGACTTATAAATGAGTTACCACACGCAATGTGCAAGACAAGCAAGTCCCACTTTATCACTTTGAAAAGCCAAAAGACATATTTGTATCAAAGAAATTCAAAAAGTAATGGTCCAGTTTTGTTAACAGTTACATTATCAGTGCACTGTAACTGCAGATGGCCAGGACAGAAATGGATTAATTTACAACTTGACAAATTTAGGATACACTTTTCAAGTTCTTTCCTGACCTATAAGGTCTACATGTCTTTGAAAAATTAATAAAAAAAATGCGAGAATTTAGTTTTATTGACTGAGTCGATAAGGTAAATTGACCACCGTAAAAAGATTCAAATAGCTGACGTTTCGAGCGCTAGCCCTTCGTCGGAGCAAAAAAATGGCTGTGGGGCATAAGGAATTTAAGGTTCAAAGAAAATTTTGTGCATGATGGAAGGTTCATCAGTAATTTTATTACCATTCTCACCAAAATCCTTGTGACAAGCATCATGTACATTGTAGTAGTTCCACAAGAAAATAGATTTTTTTTATTTCTTGACCACCTACAGGTCATGAAATCAAATTTGATGAAATGTTATCCACTTCCATCCTTGCCATCTAGTACTTATCTACAAACTACTGCTTCTGTTTTGATGTATAGAATCTTTTTATCTAATTAAGGTAGGCCAAATATTGTTATTTTGGCAAGACAGTGTGTCGATCAGTATTCAATTACTCATCCACATCTGCACATACCATCATCATTTCTTACTAAAATGAGCCTTATCAGTGTCAATACAGTCAAATCATATTGAGTAGTATTTTTATGTGAAGTTATCTTTGTTGTACAAGGCAGTTATTGAGGCGGTACCAACTTTTTAGTCTTAAAGGGACTGTGATTGTCCTGCCAAAATAGCAAAATTTTGCTTAGCTTTATTTCCACACGTCACATCGCCAAATGCCACCAAATATACAACTTAGTTGGATAAAAAGATTCTATATAGAGCAAAACAAAAGCAGTAGTTTGGAGATAAAGTGCAGAATTGTGAAGGATTGAAGTGGATTGCAGTTCATAGAATTTGATTTATTGACAGGCGGTCAAGAAATCAAACTTGCCATTCTTGTGAAATTTTGACTTTTCTAGCAGAAATTGTGTCTGTTTAGTTCATATTTTTTTTTACTTCTATCACTTTTAGCAACTATTTTTAATTCCAAAATTTAAAGATAATATAATTTAAAGAGCATATGACACGAAATTTTTTTCTTCGGTTTCTTGTAGTTTAATATGTATAAAAAACGACTACAAGCTTTTAAAGTGTTCGAAATTTCGAAAAAGCCTTTTTTTTCGCCTTCAAAATACGCGCTTTTAGCCTAAAAAGTGTCCCCGCCATCGCGCGGCCAAAAGGTCACGTGGCATGCCCTGTGACGTAAAAACGTGTACACCACATTAAAAACAAACATGGCGGAAAGAGAGGAAAGACCGAAAAGAAATGCTTGGCTTGAGCGCCTAAAAAGACAATTTGCTCTAGCAATTCATAACTTCGGACCAAACAGTGCATTACTTTTCTTCCTATCCGACAGGTATAGTAAACTGAGTTCGATTTCTCCAACAAAACCGTACAGACTTCTTCGAATCCGAGAGCAACCACATGCCACACTGCTTCTTTATAGCTCGACTCGCGGCGACTTGGCATGCACACTTTGATCGCTATCTCACGCAGGATCCACAAACGAAGAAGCCCGCTTGGAAATGAGATAATTTTAGCGAAGGTGCGGTGTTGAATTATGAGGATTCTTTCTAGATCTGGTTTAATCATGTTGGGTCTGGTTCAGACTAAAAAATAATAAAAAAACCCAAAGAGCATGCATCTTGTTTATTTATATACTCATTATATAAATCGAAAACCTTCTTAAATATAGTATGACAAAACAGTATACACTGCCATATTTAATTAGACTAAACAAGGTGCTTTTCAGAATTATTTCCTTCATTTGTCTGCAGAAAATATTCTGGTTCAGAAGATACTTCCATTAGTATAGGGATTTCAAACAATTCTCTTTCCTATTAAAATTATTGTACCTTGCCTAAATCTGTATATTTTTTATAATAGTTGTGTCCAATTTAGTTGTCTACAGCTGCAAAGGAGTACACTGTAGGTCCTAATCTTTATAGTGTTAAAAGTACTAACAAGTATAAATCTTGAGTGTGCATCTTTATATTATCCTTCAAAATGGTTTTCAGAGTATTTTGGTTAATGGTTTTGTGTCCACAACAGCAGTCACAGTGTTGCAAGTACACCAATAGCACAAAGGGATATTAAGAAAAGATTACAGGGTGCTTTAAATGGACAAATAGCTATATGAGTTTGTCTTATACTTACTTGGGGACCATTAACCCTAAAAGGTTTCCATTTTTCATGCCAATTACTCCACACATTCTCACAATACTCATAACACCACATTGCAAAGCTAAAGATGATGCTCAAACTCCATAACCGCTGGGGCCACACTTACCGTAACCTATATATCTTGTAATGCATGATGGTCAGGAGTACCCATGGATTCTAACTAAGAATTGGCCAGACATATACCCTATAGGGTGGGGGGCTCCTACATAAAATCGACAGTAGTGGTCATTAGAAATTTTGAAGGGAACCCCTAAAAGGTACTAGAGACCTGTTTTGTGAGTTTGGCTCACATCATGTTTTACCCCTAAGCATATTTCCTGTCAGCATATTTTCTGGCTTAAAACCCTAAAAGGTATCAGAATAACTCCTGACGGGTCATTTTTTATTCAAACGCCCTTGGTAGTACCAAACCCCTATCCCCAGGAAATAAACCTTAGATATCATGCTTGCACAGTCTTCGAGCAGTGTCCCATAGAAGAAAACACTAATCTGTATTTCTCATCTGTTTTGTGAAATGTCCTCATATCATAATGGTTTACTTCCCTGTCCCCCAAAGGTCAAGTGTTTTTTTTTTATTCTGATGAAATAAGAAGTATCTGGGTGATAAAAAGATGATTTTTATTTATTTATTGTCATTTACATGTACATATCAAGCAAAACTTTCATTTCAGCCTGGTGTAAAGGCCATGCTGTTCTCTTGCTTGTGCAGTGGAATACCCAGGCCATGCGATGAGTGGCTTTCAATCTTAAAATTGAATTATTATAATGGTCAGTGGCATATACATGTACACTGTATACAAGATGGTATGATGGTATGGGTCTAGTTTTGTCCCAGCCCAAGTATTCGAAAACAACCATGTTACAAGCTGCTCTGAGAAATCTTCATTTCCAACAGACAAGATGAAAATAAGGCTAATAGCACAAATAAGTCAGAGTTTCAATCATACAAATTTCCTCAATCAAAACAACTCTTTGTTTCAACATTTAATAAGCTGGATAAGGTTAGCACAATAAATAATAATTGGTATATAACTATTATTTGCCACCTTTGTGTCTACATGTTCAAATTATTGTTGGTGGCATGTAAGCCCCAGGCCTTATGCAGGGAATATTATGTGGAACACGGCTAAAATAATAATTATTTTTTTTAACAACAACAGGGAATTTACTTAGGGAAAATAGTGATATAAGAGAGAGAGAGAGAGATCCAGCTTTATAGCACTTTTTTTTTTTAAACTATCCCCAAGTACCGAAAACAACAAAAATAAGAAAAGGAAAACCATGTGAAATGCAAATTTGAGACAAAGCTTATATTTTAGTACAGAGTAATGGGTTAATTTGTTTCATAAAATACAAATGTATTTCTAGCTAATGGTTGAAATGTAACAGTGTTTTAGAGATCTGTATTCATTTTTGTTGTTAGTGTTACTCACCCATATTCACTCGTTCCTCATTGCCGATGTGGCTTTCCATTTTTATCCCTGAGCCACGAAAACAAGACTGTTGTGTTTCTCAGTTCGGAATTTAGCATATTGTTTCGACTGAGCAGTCGAAAGCGAGTAGTAGTGGTATTCTTTTGAAAACAAAAACCTCGAGGGTGCCTGCAAAGGTTTTCCAACACTGTTTACATGAACACCCAGAGTAAGCGACCGGTTCTTCTTCGTATTATTCGTTCGATCTCGCCAATAACAACCTACACTTCTTCTCCTGGTTTCTCTTCTTCTTCCATGTAGCCTTCAGTCAATTCCTACGTCGACGAATCCTTCAAATCGCTCTACATTGAGGATTTGAGGTCAACATTTGTTATAGAACTCACATGGCCGATGTACCCGTACTGACGTCATAATTGCGTCGCGTGGGCTAAACTAGATCCCAGTCTCCGGGACACTTTTTAGGTTGAAAAGCGCGTATTTTGAAGGCGAAAAAAAGGCTTTTTAGAAAACTCAAGCACTGTAAAAGCGTGAAATCGTTTTTTATACATATTGAACTACAAGAAACCGAAGAAAAAAATTTCATGTGATATGCTCTTTAAGTAAGCTTAAAGCAAGCTCCTGGCAAGATATTTTAGTCGGGATAGTGTCCCTTTAGGATCAAATCACTGCATTCAAACGATAGCTCATAATTATATACTTTCCAATATTACAGTTCATGATAAAAAAAGTGTAAATTTAATGTGTCTGTGTGGCGGTGAATTATAATAATTATAATTCTATGGCCTTGAGGTATGGATCAATTATCTTGTTAGCCAGACCATGCAATAATGACTGGGTGACCGCATGACGCATAAACAAAAGAAAACACTGGCTGCTGGCAAAATCTGTTTTAAAATTTTCCTCAGATCAAAATGACTCTTTGTGTTAGTCCCATCACGGTCTCTTTCATGGTGTCGCCATTGGATTAGCTCACTGTTCCACCCACTCTAGAGCATTCTACACCCAGCTAAGTCTTAGTTGTTACTGTCAGTTCTTTCTTAATAAATTAAAGTCAAGCGCATTCCACCTGGAAGTAATGTTTAGCAGTTAAAGTGTAGACAATGTATAAATCCGGGGGGAGGGGGGGGGGGGAGAGTTATGCTATCGCTGCCTTTTTCCCATAAAATGTTCAGAGTTATTTGGATACCTTTTTAGTTTAGATAGGATGATGGGGTATTAAGCCACTGAGAAAAATATGCTGGCAGGAACTTACAACTTTTCAGAAAACATCGGTACCTCTTAGAAGTAAAAATTAATGTGAGCCACAACTACAAAACAGATTTCTGGTACCTTTGAAAATTTCCAACGATCACCCCCATCAATTTGTATCTTTAATGTAAACGTTGCGCACATAAAAAAGCTTTCTAAGTTTGAAAAGTTATTGGAACTTTCAAGAAACAGGCCCCCAACTATTAGATCTGACCATGTTTTCCAAATATCCAGGGTGGTGACTCTTGCAAAGGCTTCAACTGAAGTTAGAACCATTAACTCTATAAATTTATTGGAAATCAAATACTTTGACCTTGGCCTGAAATTGGATACACACCCCAGGGATTTAGACTCTACAATACACCAGAAGACTTAAAAGTTCTCAGTTCACATGGAATAACTTTAACAAGGCTTTTTCTTTTAACAAAATTAGATCTACAGCTGTAAGAACACTAACCCTCTCTTTATCACCCTGCCCCCTCCCCCAATTTTGTCACATCTCACCCCACCCCTCTACAGAACAGTCCGTCCTGCATTGCTACACACACAACACAATGGATTAATTGTATTCTTATCAGAAAACTACATCTCACTTATCAAACTCATTCAACCAAAGATACTTAACACTGAGCTACAATGACAGACAAACATCTTCTACCTTTGAGATAGAATAAAACAAATGAAAATTACATTTTCCTTGTATGTGGCGAAGGAAACCCCTGGAGAGCTTGTTAGTTTCTTAGTAATTTCGTTAAGCTGTTTCTGTTTACTTTACAATGTTGTAAATGAAATCTCGATGAAAGGCTAATTGAAACCGAACTCCCGTCCAGCTATTTCGTCTTAGATTTCAGTTTCAAGGAATTGCAGTCATGGAGAATTTTATAACATAAAGTTAAGACTTAATAAACTTAACTTAGCTCTTACATATTCAAAATTATCACACAAGCTGTTTACCTCGATGGCTTTGAAAACTTTTCATTCACTCCCGAACAAAAGACATTAACTTGCCATTAAAAGAACACAGGGAATTTGCATTTTTATCTCGAACCAATGCAGCTTACTACGGTCACTGACATCAGTGTCGCTTTTCAAATGCTTTAAATTAAGCTTCGTTTCAATGAAATTCCTTAAGGCAAATAAAAAATAGTAATAATATAGAAGAACAGAGCAGGATATTGTCTAATTGTCACCTGGGTGATGCAAATAAAGTTCGTTACGATTTTTACAGCATTTTTAAACACTTCCTGCATGAGTTTATCAACTGGAAACACTCTTGTCCCAAGACGCCATTTTGTTTTAAGCTTAAGATGAGCTAAATAATAATATGCGGTAGTTTTCTCATTTTCATCCCAGAATATACTTTTTGTTTTCTTATAAAATCCACAAACCATGTCTTTTGTCAGCTTGTGTTCAGTAACCAATGTAACTCCCTCCAACTGAGATAGTTTATTTATGAAATACAAAGTTTAAGAGGGCACCAGTTTTGCAAAACAACGCTCTTTAGTCGTTCCGCTTTATTTGGCCCTCTTGAAAACCAAACCAATATTAAACAAAACTAGCTTACACCATACGACAGAAAGCGTTCTAGCCTTAAAATACACTAAACCACAGAAGATATATATTGCATAAGTATATGGTGATATCATTGCGAACACGCGTGACTAAAATCATACCTTCATACGGTGTCCTTGAATGCGATCGAGCATTCGAAAACCATTCTTCGCTCCAAACGGTTGAGAAATAAAGGTGACAAAACAGAAGCACAGCAAAAGCAGCCATTTTTCTTGCAGTTCTGCGAAATCATAAGACAATAGATATTATTACATCCATTCAGTGATTCACGTCAGACGCGCGATATCTGTCATCCGAAGGTCAAGCATGCATGTACCTCGCTAGCGAACTCAAATTTCACAAAACAAACCAACGATGTTTGTAGATAACGGGAATTCGCGTCGACATAACGAATTATAAGTTTGTATAATGCATTACATGTTTTTAAACACAGGTTTTGATGGCGAAAATTACCTTTCCTGCATTTAAATCAAGTCTAGCTAGAGAGCTTTGAACAAACTTTTGTCGTTGAAGTATGATTGAAACCCAATACGTTGCGCGTGCTCCTTGCCCTCGCAAAAAAACAATACCTTCTTCATACAAATCATCACGTTTTGCGTCAAAATCTCATTGCCTTTCTGGCCGAAATCAAGAGCCCACACTGTCAAGATCGATCGTAATCCGCGGCTATTAAGTTCAGGAATGTTGTATGACTGAATCCGTTTTTACAAACCGTAAGCTTACTAAATCCTGGTACAAAAACAAAATAGAAATTTCCACTTACCAAACCGTAAGAAGTTTCAAACTGGGTTAGACTGACACCCCGGCATAGAATCTGCCCGCAGCGTTTCCAGCGTTTCCAGCGTTATTAAATGATCGATAACACGAGGGTTTTTTATAGTTTGAATCAACAAATCGAAATCTAATCCGCGAAAAAGCCCATAAACTTCTGCTTCCAAAATAGCGGCGCAGATACTTCAATCAAAATGCGCGATCGAAACCTCTTTTCTTCGTTTAAATCACAAGCAGTTCTTAAACTTCTCAGACGTTCTGTCGAGGGTTTCTCATTACGATTTCCTACGCATATCGGTATGTTGACAAATGAAAACACCACTCAAGTCGCCCGCGTCTATTGGACGAGAAAAACCAATGCAGAGTGAAGTGCCGTATGCATATTCGTATGTGCCTTGGGGCCTGTTATAATTGCGATCACAATCAAATTCTCCCAAATGAAGCACGCAATGATTCACGACTCAATTCCCACTGCAGTCGTTTGCATTACAACTAAGTTAAACGATTGTAATCTCTGAAATTGCTAAATTTCCATACCTTCAGGTACTTCCAAGTTCCGTTGTACGTGGATGAATGCCAAGAGGTGCTATACTTTTACACAAAATGGATTAATTACACTCCAAAAATGCTGTCAGCATGCGTGGTAGGCATGTGAAGTCACTCTCTTTCACAGTTTTTGTGGGCTAACCTCATCCGGTCTTATTTAACCCACTTCCTCAAATTTTTGGTTCCGTAAAAGACTTGCCGTCATGATAAGCTTTTTAAAAACGACAAAACGCAAACAATTTTTTTTTAATTTCGTTTTCACACGAACTATTGTTTTCCATATAGGGTCACTAATTGCGAGTTCTTTTTGGCAAGTTACTAATTCATATGCACATGTTCTCAAAGCTGGATTTTGTTATGTCTAACTAAGGCAAAGCAAACTGAAGCAAGCGAATTTTAAGGGGGAAAAATCTATTACGAGCGCACCCCCGAAAGATTTTATATTTTCTTTCATTTAATGTTAGTTCAATAAATATTGATTTCCACTTGTTTCTTTGCGCCGGAGAGGTTAACTTATCGAAACTAATAGGTTTTTTAACAGGCTTCTGCAAATCTACCGTGGTCAGTTTTTTAACGATGTCTATTCAAAGAAAAAAGTGGCTATTAATATACGTGTGATCCAAAATTCAGAGAGAATCATACAAAAATTACGTGAGGGATATTTTAGGCGATATGATAGCACAGAACCGAATTTATGTATTGGCTACAAATCAGTTACAGTTTCTGTGATCGAAATTTTGGAGCGAACAAATCAGTCTTTCGATTTAGCTTTTCTTTTAGTGAATTTCATTGCAAAATAGTCAGCTGGTGTCTAACTGGTGAAATTAAAAAATTAAAAACACCATTGACTGGCTAAATTTTCTCACTAAAGAAAACGAACCCACACATCATATATTGAGTGGTACTTTCGCCTGAACAAAGCTTGAATCAAGAAATAGAACTGTACGCCAAATATAACTAATGTACCACTAAACAACCTAAAATGGCGTTCTAAGACGACTCACCTCTCCGGCGATAAAATTACTATGAAGCACTGAAAAAGTTATTAAATCTACGATTGATTTGTCCAAATTGTAATAACATTTCCCACATGAGGACGGTGTCGCTACATTGTACTAACACATGTCGAAACCGATGGCACATGGGTTTACCAAGGAACAATGAAGTGACAAATATTTTTCCGCCATCTCCAGTGATAATTCAGACAGAATTGAAATTTTCAGACTATTTTTGTTTGTGGGCACATCTAAAGTAACCGGCGTGTTAATAATATTCAAGCCCTAAATCGTAGGCTACGTTACTAATACCTGTTGCTTTTGGTAGTGTCTTGATGTGGCAGAGTTCGTCTTCTTTCGCCAAAGCCACCAAGCGAATGTTTCTCATGAAATTTACCCCGTTACCGCATCACGTTTTGCGTGTGGTATTTGACAACCACGAGAAAGACAAGTCGCTAGTGACGTCCAAAATATGGCATGTTCATCCAATCGCTGTCAGTATGGTTATGTTAACCGGCATATCCGTGCATCACTTGTCAAAGTTCAAGGCACTTTTTAATAGCCTCTGCGGAGACAGCTGTGACTATCAGTGTTTATAAAAGCCATCAGGCGAGAGCAAAAGCTTTCGATTCATGATAAAATATTATCTTTTAATATAAAGAGCAGCTGAGTTTTGTCTCACCGTCTATAGTATTCGTTATATTTGTTTTGACTTCTGGCACTTTTAATAAATCACTCCATTCAAAAACAACATCAACATCTATTAAAAATATTTGGGCATCTTTCCGACCTCTCGCGGGTTCGGCTTTCAAACAACATTTTTTCGTATACATTAAACCAATTTCCACTGTGTTTCCGCTAAACTGTGAAGATGCTCTCTTTAGCTACGACGATAACCATTCTTTTAACACAGCTTTAATCCAAAAAGGAAATACAACTTTCACCACGAAGCAATTATGTTTGAACTAGGTGAAAATGTACATAACCACACCTAAAATATTACTGTATTTGTTCCTTGAACTGCTCAAACTGCTTTTGTTCCCTTTCCCGTTATAATTATCCAAAACATCGTCCGAAAATTGATTATGTCCTAGTTTTCGAAGCACTTAATTTATTTCAAAGGCTGAAGTTTTGACTGATGAAAACTTCGGAAACCGGGGGAAAAAACTGGCGGAAAAAATGTAGGACGAGAATTTGAGATCACCAAGTGGAGTTCGAATCCTCTGCCGGCTCCCGCCTCTGCTCCAGTCGTGAAGTAACACACGAGCTACAATACCCCCTTTTCATTTGCATTATGTCAATAAAAGTCAACGTGGTTGCGAGGCAATTTCGGGAATTTTATTGTAATGCAAACGAGAAAGGTTAACCGTGAAGAGGGCTATCGGGCCCACACGGTCGGGGATTAACCCGATTTCTGTAGTATAAAGCAACCAAGAAATGTCCTCCCTCCCCCCTGGATGGGATTGAAGTCCGTCTAAGGATTACCCCCAGCATTTTGTTGCCGGTACCCATTTATACACCTGGGTGAAGAGAGGAAATGTGGAGTAAAGTTTCTTGTCAAACGGAAAAAAACACGACACGACGGCCAAGCGATACCGCAGGCCTGAAACCACGAGGATTCAGATTCACGTTAACTGCTACACCACCCGGCACTAGAAGCATTCTCAACAGTTTTATGCTGTTAAAATATAAAACTCAAACTAACGCTCTAGAAAAAGAATTCTCAACAGCATTTTAGCGGTGTTGCATCTGAACAAACTCAAAATAGAAACAGGTGCCAGGAGCATCGCTGAAGCGCGGGAGCGAACACTCTTTTTGCACGTATATCTATTCGCGCGGACATTAATTCCTGCGGCGTGTATCTATTCGCGCGTGCTGTCATTCTCTGGACGAGTTCTTGGGCTCAAAAAGTACAGAATTGCAAAATAGTACTGAAAGTCGTAAATCATTAAGTGTAAACCGTGTTGTTGGTTTTCTTCTTCGTATGTATTTTGACATTTCTATTATTTTTTCCGTTACGTGCGAGAAGAAAGACGAAGGTGTTGCGTAAGAACTTTTGCATAGATAAAGATAGGAGCCGTTATGGCTCCTGATAAAAACGAACTTTCTATTTATCCAAAATATGGCGTAAAAAAAAATTGAAAAGAAAGAAAGAAAGATAGATACATGATAATTTAATGTACGTGGTATCTTAAAAATTAATAGGTGTTCTGGCTGAGCTCCGCCATAAAAGCCGAAACACGTTCTAAGAAAAAAATTATCACCGAGAACAGATGTTAAATTTAGTAAGCATCAGTTTTACTTTCTCTGCTCGCGTCTTCAATTTTATTAATATCTATGGTAATCAGGAAGTATTATTTAAGCAGCTGATGTTCTACAAACACTGTTATTTTTAGAAACCAAGTTATTTTTGAAAACACTGACTCATAATATCAATTCGACTAGCCAATCAAGTTACAGTGTTCATCCGACAACAGCACTTGCCAGCTTGGCAGCATGTTCGTGATGCTCATATTCAGATTTTCGGGATTAAAAAAAACTGTACACGGAAAGTTAAGGTTCTCAAACCGGAAACCAGACGTTTTCGGACCCATTAATAAAAACTACTATTGACGTTTTTGAAATGATAAAAATCCTATTTTTGGTTCTCAGAGAGTAGAGCTTAAAATTTCGATAGGCAAATAGTTCCCTTAAAAAACGTTTTGCCGGGAAATCATACTTGAGCTAAGGTTTTTTGGATAAAAGGATTTTGTTCATTGCACTTTCGGCCCGTTGAACTTAAAGCTCCGCCATCCTAACAGATCGAAAATTGGCAGCTTATACAAATAAAATATAAATGGAAGCTGCCAGTACAACGTATCTTTTATTAAAATTTAACAAAATTTAGGCCGGCCATTACCAGCCTTTATTAGGTTTATTCATTCAATTTTATTTTTTAATACTAGTATTTTGTTCTCCAACTACGACGTTTTCATAGAAAGGTTGTCAGTTGTCAGTTGCCTTAAATAGTCACCGTGTTCCATAGTTCTAAATATAGGCTCTTTGTCCTTGGAAAATAAAAACTATTCATGTTGCATTGTAACCTAATAGGGCAATTTTCCTATGGGTCAAACACAACTGAAAATTAAATGTCAAATAAACATGCAATGTTTCGCTTTCCAACGAATAGTCAAAATCCTTTAATCTCACGGAGTCTTGTTTTTGGGTGAAATCCTAAACTATGACCATTCCAGTACTTATACCTATGGTACTATTTATTATGCTGTGCAAGGTGGTTCTATAAACTTTTGAGTCTGTGGATGAAATTCTAAAGTGTGACCATTCAAATTAAGGCTATTGAGCAGTACTTTCCTGTGGTGCTGTTTATTATGCTGTACAAGGTGGTCCTGAACTTTTGAGTCTGTGGATGAAATTCTTAAGTGTGACCATTCAAATGAAAGCAACTGAGCAGTACTTTCCTGTGGTGCTGTTTATTATGCTGTACAAGGTGGTTCTAATTTTAGTCTGTGGATGAGATCCTAAAGTATCAATCAAACTGACATTTCCTTTTCACTGCAGATGTGGGCTGGTCACCGTGGAAAAACAGTATTTCATGAGTTGCGTAATAGTGAATGAAATATCCGCGTGCAATAATGCGGCACTAGGTTGATCCTAGCGTGCAACCATTCGCATGTAAACAGAAAACAGAAAACATGTCGCGCTCGGATAGTCCTAGTGCTAGGATCATCCTTTTTCCATGTTAATAGGGCATAAGGAATTTATTATTTATTATTTTCGTCAAGTCAGTTTCACTCTCGTCTTGAGCGCGCGCAATTACAATTAGATTCGCTCTGTTTCTAACCTGTCAAACCGGTATGCTACAGTGTAATGCGATCTAATACGCTCGCATCTTTTGTGCGTTCTCTTGTTGATTGTGAATGTCCTGTTCAGTTCTTGTGAGAGGGCCTCCAGATAGGGGGGTTACTGTTAGGTCTTATTTGCTTATAACAGTTTAGACTGTGTAATAAAATAAACTGTTTGTGTTAGAACGGTACGTTAACTATTCATCCTGGCCTTTAATGTTACCTGTCAATAAAAAAACTAAAAGCGAAGGAGAATTTTCCTTTAAAACGAAGTTTAAATCTTAGTCTCCCCACCCCTCCCCTCCCCCATTTTCACTCTCTAACTTTTTCACTTCACCACCCCTCTCTCATTATTTACTCCAGCCCTCCCCCTCCCCCCTTTTTCCCTCTACCCCGCTTCCTTATTCACTGCAGTCTCCATTCTCCCCTAATCACTGCATCCCCCCTTCCAACCCTCTCCTCCCCTCCCCCCCCCCCCCCCCCCCCCCCCCCCCCCCCAATGCCCCTAACGATGGAGTCTAGATCTGCCACTAGCCTAAGTGGCACTTTTTCTATTCAAAGAAAGAATGATAAGAACAAAAAAAATGGCTTCGTTATCTGAAAATTAGCGATGACTATCCAAATTGATCTCAATCTAAATTGAATCAACACACTGCAACGTACAAGACAGTGACAAGAACCTACATGAGCCTAGATAAAATTAACTATTTAAATGCGATCATAAAGCATTAGAATTGACTAAAGTTTTTCCAATGCTCTCAGTACCGGCGGCTTATTCTTTTATCAAATATTCATTATACGACATTCACTTGCTGAGCAGCTAAATTGAAGATAGTCGAAACCAACTGGTCCAAACACTTTAGAAAACACTCGGCCCATTGTTACGTAAATTCTACAATTTTCATTTATCAAACGATTCACGAAGAATACAAAAGGTACCTTCGAGGTTACTTACCAGCAAACAGTCGCTGCCTCAATTGTTGTCCGTTTAAGCGATCAGTTTGAATATTTTCGAAATTTTACTTCACGGAACACATAAAGGTTCAGCTTAACGGCTTATATTCTTGGCACGGAAATGGCAGATAATATTCTCTTCCCGTTACCTGTCAGTCTGACATGGAGTATTATCGGCTATGAAATAAGAGGTTTAGTAAGCTTTTGTCATTTGAGGCTCATGCCGCCTTTTTGCGTTTATTTAAGGAAAGCTTTTTTAAGTCTTATAATAGTCTCCCGGATTGACTGCATAATTCATATAACAACAACAACTATATTTTTTTGCTACACTTGCATATCAATTGTAAAGTCTTAGTTATGCTACGCCTCTGAAGTCTGATCTCCCGCCCAAAACTTAGATCGAACGAGTACAGAGGTGAGGAACAAGATGGATTGGTGCCATGTCATACAGGGCCAGAGATTGATTGTCCTGGATATGTACCACTGTTATACCACGGAGAACTAAAAGACCTTGTATTTCTTTTTTACAAGGCCTTATACGGATTTATATTGACCTTAATGTTGATGGCTGTTATACTTTTGTAAGCCACGACCATACTCGTTTAAGTAACTTAAGAATCCCCGCACCTTTCTAAGATCTTCTTAAAGTCCACTTTTGTAAAACCAGCACTTTTCAATCTTCTCATTTCAATCGCACTATAAATCTATAGAACCTGTATGTTAAATAGCTCTTCCAAGTAGTCTGCTCACTCAATTGTATTCCTCTTTAGTTAACTCTGTTTTCGATGTAGATATGTTGTGTAAGTGGTCGCTATTTCGTACGTGCCCCTGTTACTCTAATTCAATTACTTAATTTTGTTATTAAGGCCCGCGCAAATGAACGCAACACGTTGGCAACATGTTGGCACAACATATTGGGCGCAACATGATGCGATCGTTTGTACACCATGTTGGGCAATATTGCATAATGTTGGCACATGTTGCGTAAAGTTTGAAATCGGTCAAACTTTTCGCCCAACATCTGCCAACATTTCTTTTGTTCTCGTGGTCAGTGAAGCACATCGCAACATGTTGTGTTCGTTTGCACGGTTTGCACAGCCAACATCGCACAAAATCACCCAACAACGTTGGGTGATCATGTTGTGCCAACATGTTGCGTTTGTTTGTACAGGCCTTTAGCTTTTAGTATTTAGTAGGCGCCTTGCATGGGGCTTTACGTCCCCTTCACGCCTTCCCCTTTGATCCATTCTATTTTGTAAGTTTGTGTCCAATAAAGTTGAAAATAAAAGAATAGATAAAAATATATATAAATAGATGGAAACTGTTTGAAGTCATTGGATAAAAGCCATTTTGAGCGTGCATGTATTTTGCGCAAAAACGTTAAAAACTGACCAAATTCTATTTTGTTAAACACGTCTGAACACAGAAAACAAACTACCATTAAAAAGAATGGGGTTAGTTTCTAGAGAAACTGTGGTGCTGCGTCGGTGGGGGGATGAAACACGAGAATTTAGTTTTATCGACTGAGTCGATAAGGTAAATTGACCACCGTAAAAGGATTCAAATAGCTGACGTTTCGAGCGCTAGCCCTTCGTCGGAGCGAATCAAGGAATTGTGGGTAGTGTGTGGTTTTATATAGTAAGCGGTGGAGCTACGCTATTGGTGGAAATTTGGTGACGTGAAAAACAAATGTAGATTAGTTGAATGAAAAGCGTTCGTTGATTCCGTGGGGTTTGAGAGTGCCGATTTGAAAGATGATTTTTTGTTCTAGGTTTTTACGGCTTTCTGTGTTACCCTGGTGTAGGGAAAGGCCGCAGATTGTCATGTGTTGTTTAGAATGGTTAGTAAGATTAAAATGGCGCGCGACTGGTTTGGATGCGTCTTTGTCATTTTTTTCAACGTCTCGGAGATGTTCACGAAAACGGTCGCCCAGTCTCCTCCCTGTTTCGCCAATGTATATCTTTTTGCAAAAAGTACATGTAATGCAGTAGATAACATTTACGGAGGTGCATGTAAAACGATCAGTGATTTTAATAGATCGTTTGGGTCCTGTTATTTTGTCCGCGTTGTGAATGAAAGGACAAGTGTTACATCGTGTGCGTGTGCATTTGAAAGTTCCCGGTACATCGTCAGATTTCAGTGCGCTCGTAACTAGAAAGTTGCCTATGTTTTTGTCACGTTTGAATGAAATTAGTGGGGGTTGTGAAAAAATTCTGCCAGTTTCGGGGTCGTTTTGGAGTAAAACAAATTAATTTTCACTATGGACATTACCTCTTTATATACCATCATCCCCAATGACGAAGGACTTCAAGCACTAAAATATTTTTTCGACCAGCGCTCCATTCAAAACCCAAGCTCAGAAACACTGCTCCGCTTAGCCGAATTAGTTTTGACACTTAACTGTTTTTCATTTTCCCAAAACTACTACAAACAAGTAAATGGAGTCGCCATGGGCACCAAAATGGGACCAAGCTACGCTAACCTTTTTGTAGGCCACATCGAAGACAAATTTTTTAATCAGTACCACGGAACCAAACCCGAACTCTACGGCCGTTACATCGATGATTGCATTGGCGCTACCTCTTCCAGTAAAGAGGAACTTAATCAATTCATAACTTCTGTCAATACTTTTCATCCAGCTCTAAAATATACCTGGGAAATTTCCGAAACCTCAGTCGCTTTTCTTGACATTAATATTTCAATCAACGGTAACAGTTTATCCACAAGTGTGCACTACAAACCTACAGATTCCCACAGTTATCTGTTACATTCATCCTCACATCCATCGCACGTTAAAAACGCCATTCCGTATTCTCAATTTCTCAGACTTCGACGTCTATGTAGTGATGACTCTGATTTTTCCAACAAATCAGAAGAAATGTGCCAGTTTTTCAAGAAACGTGGGTACCCTGACTCTGTTGTTAATACGGGCCAACAACGTGCACAACAGATCGACAGACAGTCAGCACTACAAACGCCACAGAAGGAAGAGAACGAGAGAATTCCATTCACCCTCACTTTCCACCCACACAACAACACAGTCAAAAGCATCATTTTAAAAAATTTCAAATTACTCCAAAACGACCCCGAAACTGGCAGAATTTTTTCACAACCCCCACTAATTTCATTCAAACGTGACAAAAACATAGGCAACTTTCTAGTTACGAGCGCACTGAAATCTGACGATGTACCGGGAACTTTCAAATGCACACGCACACGATGTAACACTTGTCCTTTCATTCACAACGCGGACAAAATAACAGGACCCAAACGATCTATTAAAATCACTGATCGTTTTACATGCACCTCCGTAAATGTTATCTACTGCATTACATGTACTTTTTGCAAAAAGATATACATTGGCGAAACAGGGAGGAGACTGGGCGACCGTTTTCGTGAACATCTCCGAGACGTTGAAAAAAATGACAAAGACGCATCCAAACCAGTCGCGCGCCATTTTAATCTTACTAACCATTCTAAACAACACATGACAATCTGCGGCCTTTCCCTACACCAGGGTAACACAGAAAGCCGTAAAAACCTAGAACAAAAAATCATCTTTCAAATCGGCACTCTCAAACCCCACGGAATCAACGAACGCTTTTCATTCAACTAATCTACATTTGTTTTTCACGTCACCAAATTTCCACCAATAGCGTAGCTCCACCGCTTACTATATAAAACCACACACTACCCACAATTCCTTGATTCGCTCCGACGAAGGGCTAGCGCTCGAAACGTCAGCTATTTGAATCCTTTTACGGTGGTCAATTTACCTTATCGACTCAGTCGATAAAACTAAATTCTCGTGTACCATTAAAAAGTATGTGATTTTATCTCAGCTGATTAGTCACACTTGGATTTTATCGGCCACGCACTCAACAATCTAGCTAAAACCATCTTGTACGACCAAGAGAAAATCAGGATCTATTGATTTATTATTTACTCTTGGTACAACATAATAAACTCAATGGCTGCCCCAATTTGAACGGTGACAACGTAAGATTTTGTCCACGGACACAAAAGTCAGCAGCACATTATCTAAAATAATTCAGAAGATTCAAGGTTGGCTCTGGCAATAAAAAGAGAACTGAAATTTAACTGAATAAACTGCATTGAATGAAACCGGCGGTGGATAATAGAAAATTGCCAAAGACTTTACAATTTTTTTTAATTCTCTTGTTATCTTCTTCGTTCTTGAAATGTTCAAAACTTTAGTTTAAAATGTTTGATTGTCGTTGAATTTTAAAGATAAATCAGTTAAACCGATAAAAAAAGATACTTCTTTTTATCAGTTAAACCGGGTGGCTCCTTCTGCTTAAGAAGTATTAACCGAAGAAGGTGATATAGAAGCTCCTTTTATTTTTATTTTGACGTCAACTATCCTACATCCGCAGCGCTTTCCTACTAAGTATAATGAACGTAGCCGGTTAAGCAAGTAGCCTTTTCCACTCCAACAATCGCCTTCCTTGGAAATTTGCATCAATTGTTTTTCAGGCCCCGTCCACACGTATACGTTTACGTTCGAAAACGCATATTTTTATGCGTTTAGGCTTGCCGTCCACACGTAAACGATGAAAACGGTCACCCTAAACGGATATTTTCGAAAACGCCGTTTACCCGTTTACGTGTGGACAGCGTAAACGGATATTTTCGTAAACGCTGATGTCACAGATTCGGACCCAGTCCACAAATAAAGAAAATAGAGCAGATATCCAATATGGCGGACTTATCTACGCATGCTCAATGCAGATTTGAAGCGTTTACGTATCGTTTTAGCGTTTACGTGTGGACAGGTGAAAACAAATCGTAAACGATGGCTGGCTTCGTGTGGACAGGAGCGTTTTAGATAAAAAAAAAATCTGCGTTTACGAACGTAAACGTATACGTGTGGACGGGGCCTCAGACGAAGCTCGAATTATCACCTCTTTTGAACACTCGCCTAAGCGAATAAAAAGAATAATCTCCTATTAATAATCTATTATGTAATATGTTATTATTCGACATAACGCACTAAAGCGAGTGCAAATAACACACTTTGTTATTCGACATAGCATTCCAGAGTGTACATTCGCATCAAAACGAGTGCAAATATGACACGTTATTACACTCTTCTGACCGCGCGCTAGGAAAAACAGTACGTTTCTAAAACTTAGTTTTAGAAGATTACTGTCGGATAATAACATGTATGTATTTCCTTGTACCGACAAACCCGCAACCCGGCACAAGCGCAAACTGTGTTGAAACATTTTGAGCATCAGTGAATAAATGTCATCACTTCCTTTTCCCCATCTTTTTGTTCTCCCCACTGACTTCCTTTTCCCTACTCTCCCCTCCCCTGGCTAATTGAAACCTTAAAAGTTACTGTAGTACATGAGCTGGTACGCTGCTCTGCTATCCCGAAATACAGTGGAACCCCGACATAACGAAGTACAATGGGACTGGCGAAAAGTGAATTCGTTATAACGGGAGTTCATTATATCGGGGTTATTTTCCATACATTTTACTATAACTGGGCTGAATAATATCGTTCGTTATACCGGGGTCTTCGTTATGAAGAGATTCGTTATATCAGGGTTCTTTTCCATAAATTTTACATAGATGGGCTGAAGAATATCGTTAGTTATAGTGCATGAATCTTTGTTATGAAGAGGTTCGTTATATCGAGGTTTTCCACACATTTTACTATAGATGGACTGCATGCATGAAGAATATCGTTGGTTATACCGGGGTCTTCGTTATGCCCCGGGGGGCTAATCCCTTATATACGCTATAAAGGTATGTGCCGCCCGATAGGGTAGGGTTTTTTAGGTGCTCAGTCCTTAAATAGGAAAACGAGAAAATGAACGAAAATGAATGAAAATGCTGCTAGTATACGCAGGATTAGGGTATCCTTTTTGGTATTTTTGGTATTGTGGTCCTTAGACATTCCTTAGATAGGGTCACTAAATTGCAGTATCCACCCCAACGCGCAAAACGAAAAAGATATGGTCTGTTAAAACCGGACCTTAATGAGGGTATCAAATCTCGATTTTCTACCCTTAAAAAGGGTCAGGATTTGTGAACCTTGGCGGCACACACCTATCCTACATTGCCCGTTCTATAAAAGATGGCTGCTGATAATCTGAAGCTTTCGTGCGTTCGAAATATTATACCCCGTTCTAGGAAACGTCTCTAAAATGGATACCCCGTTCTAGATCAGGACTCCCAAAATCACGACCCCGTTGGGCGGCACATACCCGTATAGGTATTTTGGGAGAGTACCCCCCCCCCCCCCCCCCCCCGAAGCCGGGGAGGAAGCCCACTGAATGAATAAAACGTGCAGCCTTCAAATATCCAGTACAAAGGTCAAATATCCCCTGAAAGCTGACCACTAAGCTAGGAAGCTGACCACTAAGCTACAAAGCTGGCCAAACCTGCTTCAGAGAACTGAGAACAAAACATCGGGTAACAAGATTATTGGCATTAGAAAGATCTTCCACTTTAGTTTAAAGCCCCCTCCCTTCCTTACAATGTAAAAAAAATTAAGTCAATTTGTTCAGTTGATATAAAACTTTTCAACATTGTATGGGCAAAGGGGATGGGCATAATTTGAACTAAGACAAAGAACGTTTATGTGAAAAAAGTGAAGTGTTCCAGACTTTTGTTTAGAATGCATTACATTATCTTCTACGTTCTCACGGCACGCATGCAAAGCAATTTTGAATTTTAGTAGGTTTCCTTTCCCTTAGCTGTTATCCACTACTGAATTAACCAGATATCCATACTGGGCTCCGGAATTAACCCTAATCAGACCGGGTTATTTGCTAGATATTTGCGGTCTTCTGGGACCGTAATCTCGTACCCAGATCTCCCACGGTCAGTTCAGTACAAGCACGAGTGAGATCCCCCCCCCCCCCCCCCCCCCCCTTAAAGAATATTTTAAAGCTGTGGCTATGAAACTAAGCAGCTTTATAGCACGTTCTAAACTGTCTAAGTTAAAGTAATCATGTGACGTGATGATGTCATATGACGCGGGAATTGCGTCATCATTCAGCCCGAATGGCCACCATCTTGAACCCGCCATGGGTTTCCATTATGTTAGAAAAGCAAACAAGAAACATACTATATTCCACTTTTATTTTGTTTTATTTGCTTCTGCTTCTGTTTTTCTGGGTGTTTCTTGGTGTTGCGGAAGCCATTGTTGGTTAGCTTTTGTGTTGTGGTGTGGGTATTGTTCAGTGTCTTTTGAATCTTTTGTTTTACGTCATTTGGTGATCACACCATCCGCAACACCAAGAAACTACCGTTTTTCTGCTGTAAGGATCAGTTTGCTGTTTCTTTTGTTTCACTGTTAGAAAAGAGCTAAAATTGAAACTATTTACATGCTCCTGCATGCTTGTCAAAATATGATTGCCATGGAAACGTCCATGTCGCTAACAAAAAATCTGTCACATCAAAATGTTAAAGAAATAAAAAACTCGCCGAGTGCATTATTGAGTTATATAAGTACGCGAGAATTTTTAAGAACACGAGACAAGTGCAGAGAAGCACGAGCCAAAGGCGAGTGCTTCTCGCACTTCTCGAATGCTAAGTGCTAAAAACAATGCTCGAGAAACAAGTCTTTTTATTTCTTTTATAAAATATAAACGGTTATAATAAAACCTTACGTCACGCGCGTGCTTTATCGAGTTATAATGAACTCGGTTTAACCAATCACAGCGCGCGCATTTCCTTTAGCATTTTATAATGCCAGATAAATGTCATAAAAATGCTTCAAATGTTATGAGCTTTCAAAGTGAGCGCGGGTATTTCACCCTCCCCCGTCCCGCTCAAAATAGCTACAGGATTGAAAACTTAAAAGACTTACAATAAGCTACAAATTAGCAACAACGAAAAACATTTTCATCCAACTATGCTGTTTTGATACTGAGAGATCCAAGCAAGAGGTAAGCTATTTACATAGGAATAAGAGATCACGTCTCAAGCAACTGATGAATCATTCACTGAACTAAGTATATGTCGCATGTGTTTATACTACTGGCACGATAAGGCTCTTTCCAATCACATATTAAAGACAGATCGAATTCAAGGGGGATACAGGTACTAACCTACATTTTTTACTTATTTGGTCTGTATAGAATTTGATTGTTTTGGTCTGCAAATTATGTTTTGTTTTCTAGTCTATAAATTAGGCGTAGATTTTGCCATTATGTCTTGAAACAAGGGTGGGGGGGGGGGGGGGGGGGATTTCAGGGTAACGCCGGACATGGGACATCACATATCTTCATCTAAAAATGAGTTAGTGTTTCAAGAAGCGGCAGGCCTCCCCACCCCCATCCCCACCCCACCCCGTCCTTCACCCAATCTATTAACGCAAGTTTAGAACCAACAGAAAGCAGGGTCCCACAAAACGAGAAATGAAACATCAACACTTGAACTTCGGTCCTCGAATGTTTTTGCACACGAACATTCGTCTGAATTATCCGAATTCACAAGGCAGCGACAGAACAAAATCAGGGATTTTCGGGTCTTAAAATAGTATTACTTTGGTGAATTTAAACAAACAAAACAAAAGCAACATACCGGTAAGAAGAGATGGATCTTTTCCAGACTCCAGTCAGTAAAAATGCTCGGAATGAAAAGAGTTACTGAAGCAAACGGATTCAGCTTCAATCCAAAGTCACGTCCTCTGAAGCAAACTCATTCAGCATCGATCCAACATCACGTCTTCCCTTCCCTTGCTTTAAAACCCGACAAACTTGACACCAAAATAATGGATTATAACACGAGAAAAACATTTCCGATGCATGCTGCGCAGTTGGCTTTGATCTCTTAAAAATTCTTTTATCCTGCTTCTCTATCCCTTAATTCTCTTTAACCACAGAATAATTTTAAAATTGACAAACAATAGGCGCGCATAGGGTAGAGATTACAAATGAATTAGGTGAAAATCGTCTCATTCAACGCACGCTATCGCAAATGAAGCATTTAAATTTTTTTAGTGAACATTTTTAGCAGCAATAGTATATTCCCTTATTTTATACTTGTTCACTTGGTATCTGTTGTCTCAAAGAGCACAATTGCAGCACTTCATTCTAAATATTCCCTCGATCCATACCAGACTCGTATTCTATGAAATATGTATTCTATTTACGATACAAACCCGAATTTCGGTCGACTCTGCATTGTTTCTCGTGCGGAAAAATTTTTTCTATTGAAAAATGGTATCGACACCAAAATGAAATAATATTGTCCCTGTTTTCGTGCGAAAAGATCAAAATGTTTAGTGTTGATCCTATGAAGCTGTTCTTTTTAGCGACATAAGTAAGGGTTAAATAAATAAATATTAAATTCTAGAGATCAGTTCTATCAGTAGCATGGTATTTTTATGCGCTTTGTTTTGGAGATTCATCACGACTTGAATCTCGAATCCTGCGATATTTAACCTTAGAGTGCCAAAAATCAAATTCAACAAAAATCCCAAATCAGTATTTTGTAAAATATCGAGAAACAAATGGTACCATGCAAAATTACTGCCGAAGAGGTTTCTTTTAAATGGTTAAAACCATGGGTTTTCTTTAACAGACTCAAAATTTAGAGCTACACTACATGTCTTCATGATAAGACTACGAGCAGTCTCTTTCCCAGCTTAGTCCGTCGGGCGAGAAACGAAAAAACATAAGCTAATGGATAATGGCCGCGCGAAACTGGGGGCGAGGCAGGCGCGCACCTGCCTCGCCCCCAGTTTCGCTCGTAAGGTTAAACGCCTGGGGTTAAACGTCGCACACAAGCCACAGGTAACCCACTCAGTCGAAGTTTAATCCAATCTCTGTAACATAAAGCAGCTAGTAGTATTACTGACAGTAATCAGACTGAATCGTCCACAGTCGTCTCGAAGGGAGCGCGTGGGGTGCCCCCTTCGGTCGCGCTTCTCTCGTTCCACATCTATCCCTCACGCGCGTCTCCCGCGTCTTGCCTAGAGAGGCGACTGGGGACGAGTCAGGTAATCAGAGATTATGGAAACGCGTTAGAATTAATTTCCGACGGAAATGAACCCCTGAAAAAATCAATAGAGGCGGCCAAACGGCAGTCCGTACACAAAAAAATCTCATTTTTTTTTTCTGCATGTAAGGCACAGGGAAACCAACACGAAATTAGATTTCGTTCTTCGAACGCAATTACTCCCCCCTGGATGGGATGCTAGTCGATCACAGGGAAACTTGATCTGCAACATTTTACTTGTCAGTTTTACATCTGGGTGGAAAGAGAAAACGTGGAATGAAAGGTCAAGCGCGAGTATTCAGCCAATTTCAGACCCCTAAATGTGACAAGCTCGTAGCCTGTGAACAGGCTTCTTTTTGGGGAATTGGGTTAGGTTAAAATCGGCGAGCGAAGCGAGCCGAGCGCAGACTGGGGAAGAGGGAAGGGGCGGCCGCCACTTCCCTATTTGGCTCTCGGTCATGGCGCACGGACCTCGCTGCGCTCTGTCCGTACGCCATGACGAAATGAAAAAAATGTTGAATTTGACGCTGTTCATATACGCCATGACCTCGAGCCAAATATTTTCCCATCTGTTTCTCCCACTTAGTCAATAAGTACATTTTCTTTCTGAAACGTTGTTCCTGTCAACATATTTCTCTGGCCTAATAGACTTATAACCTTAAGCCATTTTCAGATATCATTAGGTAATAAATAAATAAATTCATTCCATAAAGTGATATTTTCGAGACTTCATGCCACAAGAAAACACTCACGGCGTAGATGGCAAAAATTTACTACGTTTTTCGCCCCAGGTTTGGTCCCGATTTGGTTGCCCCCAACAGCAGAATGTCAAACGTATAGAGCGTTTTCACTTGACGTCATAGCCGCCATATTGGTGTTCCCGTACAAAAGAATTTTAATTAACTTCTTTTGTTAGGAACACCAACATGGCTGCCATGGCCTTTGTCATTTGAGTCCCACGGGACTGAAGGTCACGTGAGTGAAAACGCTCTATATTCCACGGAAACCACATAATCAATACTTGGCCTGGCAACACTCACAACACGGTGGCCCAAAAACCGAAACAGGAATTGAAGCAGACTTTTCCATCAATATTACAGAGGTAACGCGATTGTCTGGGGCGCTTTACTAAGTAAAACCTGCAGCATATTTGTTGCTGCCGTATCACTAGCTTCTGCTTTGGTCCAAAAATGATCAAAGACGGCGGCCATCCATACTCTTACAGTTCAAAACCGTAACTTTTTTACATTTCCTTAAAAGGAACTTTTAATTGAACTATTGTCATATTTGTAATTTATGAAAAGGCGGAAATATATATCTCTATCTCGGAGCCGTGAGGTATTCCTCAAAATTTTAGGTGTGGGTTTCCTGAAACCCTTACTCGTTTTCAAACAAAAATTCAGTAACTGTTTTCAGACCTCTTAAATTTTATTCTTTTTTCAAGATAAAATGGCGAACACTGTATTCAATTTCAGACAAGAAGGATACATATGCCCATTTTCAAATTCTACTGATTAACATAAACTTAGTTAAAGACCAAACCAGAACGGGTAAGAAACCATATACCCTTCAGGGGCCTCACATACCTACAGTACATAGCTTGTGCATGGGTTCATTCTGATAATAAATTCCAGTCCAGTTCAAAGGACCATCAGCTTTTTGCTTGGTTTTTTAACTGTTCACAGCGAACTAGTCTGTGCACCAACTATTAGAAATGGTCAGAAATAATAAAACTAAACCGCATCTTTATCGGTTGTCACTACCTTGACCCATGCAGCCAAATAGCACTTCCGCTAATTGATGGCAACAATCCTATCTGAAACACCTTATGCCGGGCTCAATTTCGCTGTTAACCCTTTCACTCCCAAGAGTGCCAAAGATAAAAATCCAGAAAAATCCCAAATTTCATTTTGTAAAATATTGAAAAATAAATGGTGCCATGCAAAAGAACTCCCAAAGAGGTTTCATTTGAATGGTCACATCATAGGTTTTCGTTCACAGACTCAAAAGTTAGAACTACCCTACTTGTCGCCATAATTGACTCTGGGGGTGAAAGGAAAATCAACCTCATAATGGACTCACAATGTTGGATATTGACCAAGTAGCGGTTTCCAGCGGCGGTTTCTCTTATTAAAAGCCACACGAACTTCTTGTCTCCCACCGAGTCACACCGATCGCTCACGATGTGGATATTTCACATACCATATTCGGAGAGGTGGTCTAGTGGTTAGCGCGTCGGACTTTCAACCTGAAGCTCGGTGGTGCTACAGAAACCGGGTTAAACTCTGGCAGTTGTGAGCCATAAGGCTTTTGATGACTTACCTTAGGTTCCCAGGCTTCCTCCGTATTCTAGCGCGGTGCGCTTGGAGTTGTGGGAGTGATGCACTGCATCCTTCCAACCAAGCCCCATGCACCTTGTATTCTCCGCGTTGGACCGGCGCCTGGGAGGATGCAGCTTTTCGGATAAAGAGGGTCGTATTCGATAATACAGGCAGACATGATCCTCATGACACTTGCGACGTCATTACTTTAAACGACAAAAGATTTCTTTGATAATAAACTAATGCTAGAAGAATTTAAAGGTTCCTATAAGCCAATTAGCTCTGTTTTCGAATTTCGAACGCTGCACTTACAAAATCTCATTTTTAAAATGCCTTAAAATCTATAAGCCCATCTCACAACCACTCATCCCATAAAATAATTAGACCCGCCCTTTACACATATACGACTTTATAAAATGCTCAAGAAAATGCGCGCGCTATGATTGGTCAAACGGAGTTCATTATTAAAGCAATAAAAACCGTGCCGAGTGCATTATTGAGTTATATAAGCACGCGGGAATTTTTAAGAACACGAGAGAAGTGCAGAGAAGCACGAGCCGAAGGCGAGTGCTTCTCGCACTTCTCGAGTGTTCTTAAAAATTCCCAAGTGCTTATATAACTCAATAATGCACGAGGAACAAGTTTTTTTATTTCTTTTATAAAATAAAAACGGTTATAATAAACCTTACGTCACGCGCGTGCTTTATCGAGTTTTATAAAATGCTCAAGGAAATGCGCGCGCTATGATTGGTCAAACCGAGTTCATTATAACTCGATAAAGCACGCGCGTGACGTAAGATTCATTAAAACCGTTTTCATTTTATAAAAGAAATAAAAAAACTTGTTCCTCGTGCATTGTTGAGTTATATAAGCACTTGGGAATTTTTAAGAACACTCGAGAAGTGCGTAAAGCACTCGCCTTCGGCTCGTGCTTTTCTGCACTTCTCTCGTGTTCTTAAAAATCCCCGCGTGCTTATATAACTCAATAATGCACTCGGCGCGTTTTTTATTTCTTTAATAATGAACTCGGTTTAACCAATCATAGCGCGCGTATTTCATTGAGCATTTTATAAAATTCTTTAAAGCACGCGCGAATTCTTGTCCTTTTGTGGTCGTTTTTTCTTATTTTAAAGAATAAAAAACTTGTTCCTCGTTCATTGTTCAGTTATATATAAGAACTTGGGGAATGTTAATAACACGCGAGAAGTGCGAGCACTTCTCTCGTGTTCTTAATAGTTCCGCGTGCGTATGTAACTCAACAATGCACTCGGCGCGTTATTTATTTATTTATTATTTAAAAATGCAATCCCCCTCCTCTCTAGTGTCTTGGCTCGTTGAAATATTCCTTCTAAACTGGAGGTTTCTAGAAATGTGACATAACAGGCATATGTACAGGCCGGCAAATGATCTCAGGCCGGCAAATGATCCCGGCCGGGAAATGATCCCCAAATTGGCCGGCAAATGATCCCCGGACCGGAAATGATCCCCAGAAATGATACCGAGTAAAATAAGGAATGGCGTGGAATTGAATCACTGGAAATTAAAAAGTACTTGAATAGTCACAGAGGGTGGCAAAGGGTTTTGCGTGACGCGTGACGCGTGACATGCACAGTGTTTGACAGGAAAGAGAGTTCAAAGTTCATGCACGAGGTTCTGCCGGAACATGGCGCGATTGTCTTTGCTGTTTGCCCTTGTGCTTGCTTTGGGTTTTTTTCCCCGCGTTATTTACGGTGTAGGTGATGATGACAAGAAAGAAAAGGCTGGAAAGAAAGGCGAGGTATGTCTTAAGTTAAAGATTGCTTTGCCGTTAGTTTAAATTGTTGTGCGCGACCTACTGCATTTTGACACTCGTATGACAGGTTTTTCCTTCGTTTGTTTATCATGATTCCGAAATCTTCATTCACGATTTTTAAGCTGCCCGAGCCCTTGACCGAAGACCGTACTCCATGACCTTAGGCCGCTATTTAAAAAAAAAAAACCAACATTTTAATGTTATTGATACGTACAAAGAGACAACGAATCGAGACGAGAAAATCTTACAATATGTTTAATGAAAATATTAAAGGGTACAAAATAAAAGATTTAAGTCGACATTCCCATCGACTTATGACTTTATTGTCCGTAAATTACTGTCCATAAACGTATAATCGTTGCTGACCGCGTGTGAAAAAATAGACTACCGGCACTTGTGATTGAAACCTAATCAATGCCTAAAGCTAACATAGGACAGGTGTTCCATTACGCAAATTCAATTGCTTGATCATTAACTCATAATCAAGGGAAATCAGTGAACTTTACAAATTATTTCCGGCCGACGCGCAGACACATCTAGTGTCAAAATACTGGTCAACCCCACAGTAGTCTCTCTTGTTCGGAGACTCGCGTGCTGCGTGAGAAAGGATCACGAGGGGTGATGCGCTCCCTTGCTACGCCGGTCTCCAAACAAGAAAGACGACTGGGGACCTGCCAAGGCAAACGAGACTTCTGCGTGCGTGCAAGGACAATTTTTGATGACTTTCCGGACGGTCGATTACTCATAGTAATTTTCATGAATTTTCTCCGTAGCCCCAGCGAAAAAATGTCCCGTTAGATGATGACGTTTATGATGCACTATTTGACATTTTAAGTGGAACAAGATCCTTCAAGGACTGGCCAAAGAATTCAGAAACCAACTTAAGGCAAAAAGTGTATCGAAAATGGAAAAGTGACATGTACGCGGTAAAAGAAATCCATGATCCTATCGTTGGCTCCTCAACAAAACGCATCACGTACAAGAAAACAGATTGTATGGTTGTACGAAAGTCAGAACTCCCAACAATTATAGATTGCGCTTACCAGGAAACAAAGGGTGATGGTGCCAGAAAATTAAAGTTGCATACTTCACATCATTACTGTGGTTTATCCCGTGACGTCATTCAAACCAAATTGAATACCATGAAGCAAAGCCAAAAACTTAGGCCCCTTTTTCAAAATAAGGCTCCGCTAAAACCGATCAAAGCTATCAGAGTACAAGAGAGGCACCAGGTTGACCTTGTCAGCATGGCGAGCATGCCAGCAACCATTGATGAGGACACGTACAAGTACATAATGTCTGTTATTGACATTTTTAGCAGGTTTGTAATTCTTCGTCCTTTGCAAACAAAAGAGTCAAGTGAAGTAGCGGAACATTTACTGGATATTTACAATGAACATGGACCCCCCGAGATTCTTCAGAGTGATCAAGGAACAGAGTTCAAGGGTGTAGTGAAGGTCATATGCGAAGCATTAAACGTTAGAATCATTAACAGTGCGGCATATAGTCCACAAACGCAAGGGAAGGACGAACGCTCCCACAGAACATGGAAGGAAAAAATCAAGTTTGACATTGTCAACTGTGAACACGATCTTAACTGGGTTGAATATCTCCCCGAGTACCAAAAACTGTACAACGAATCGCCGCACAGCTCACTTGGCTACTTGACACCATTTGAAGTGTATTTTGGTCGACCTTGCAACAGACTGAAAAACAAGCTGTTTCTCGGGAAAAAAAAAGACTTCCAAGTTCAAGAGGATAATGTTAACGAAACTACATGTAACAATGATGATCCCACGGAGAAGGAGTTAAGCGACTTAGCAAGTGAAAGAGTGGTTCTAAGGCAGAAAGCTTTGAAGGCTTCTAATCGTGCCGCGCAGAACATGGTGAAAAGAGAACTGAAGCGTCAGCCTCCTTCATTGTATTATAAAGGAGAGTCCGTCCTGGTTCGGATGCATAGATCAAAGAAAACTGTTAAAGGGAAGAAAACCTCTTTAAAAAACAGTTGCGAAGGGTGTATCATTGACGTAGATCACAATGTTCATAAATATAACATTGAATTTCATGATCCAGTCACATTTAAGAAGAAAACGGCTTGGTTTAAAGTGGACGATATTACTTCTTTAACAAAAGAAGATGAAAACAGACGGCAACAAATCGCCATTCAAAAGATTCATCAAAGCAAAAAGCGACAACCCGGATCTGAACCCGACAACCGTGTATCACCACCACCAAAGGCAGCTCGAACGGTGGGAGTTTTAGACGCAAGCATTGATCAAATTCTGTCTGGTGAAAGGTTAAAGGGAGACACGATAAATTTATACTTTGATTATTTAAGAGAGAATTATGCATGCTCGGAGGGGGACTCAGTAGGCTTGGGAAGCACATACTTTTATCCTTCTTTAGAACGCGGTGACGGTACATATGGAAATTATCTTGGCAAAAAATCCCTTTGGGAACATGAAAACGTTATAATACCGGTACACTTGCCCCGCGAAGAGCACTGGCTTCTTGTCATTATAAGTGTCCTAAATCTTTGTCTTTATGTTTACGATTCCGCCTACTGTCAACCTGACATCTACAGAACTATCTTTGACACGATTAAAACGAAATTCATTAGCAAAGAGCGCGAGTTATTGTCTCCCGAGGAAAGCGAGCTTTTTCAGGAAAGCAACTGGGAGGAAGACACCCCTAATTGTCCCAAGCAAACTAACAATACTGACTGTGGTGTTTTCACTTGCTTGCTTGCTAAGCATTTTATATCAGGAGAGCAATGTAACTCTGCCGACATTAAGTTGGATCACCCGCGCAATGAAATGGCAAGCGATTTGCTGAACCTTGCGACAGCTGAGACCAACCGAGTTCACCATCTGCCTGACATGCAATGGATTAGTGGAAAGCATTCCAACCCAAATGGGTTGGCAAATTAAATCTTGACAGAGAGGTCGCCAGTGCAGGTCTTACCTATCGCCAGCCCCCAACACCAAAAGACGGCAATTGCTTATTTCATGCGATCAGCGACCAACTTTCTCGCATGGGAAAGTCTTTTCAGACAGCATCTCAACTTCGCGCTGCCGTAGTAACCTTTTTACGAAGTAACCCGACCACGCCAGACGGCAGTCACCTCAGAGAATTCGTGAATCATAGTGGATGGGAGGCGTACCTGCGACGGATGTCCATGGACGGCGAGTGGGGCGATTATATTACCTTGTTAGGCCTGGTCAACTTGCTGAATGTTCCCATTGCTGTGGTGTCAAGCTTGGGAGAAGAAGGCTTACATATCATCAATCCAGCTAACCACAGAGAAGAAGGAGCTGATTTCCGGAGCATTGCTTTGATTGGTCACGAGGCGGAAAGCCATTACCATAGCCTTGAACCGATGGACGCAACAGATATCGTCACGGAAATGAAATTAAAGTATGGAGAAGGACAAATAGTTCAAGATGAACTCTGCCCTAAGTGCGGGAAGAAGTTCGAATGCTACTCCAAGGGTGTATTTGAGGGCAGAAATGGCCTTTTGCAGGTCTATTCTGACGACTGTGTGTGTTGCGAAAGTTGCTTACAAGAAGAATTCTTATCGGATCCGTGGGGTTAATCAGTTGAAGTTCTGTTATTGACTACAAGATCAGATGTATAAAAAGGACTAATTGTGGACCTTATGTTTATTGTTAGGAATTTTTTTAAGCCGCGAATACACGTCAATTGCGTTTTCTTGCACATTGAGGCGATACAATTTTTGGAAAATGCCGCGTCGCGTCGCACTGTGGCAAAAGCAGGAAAAAGTCTTAAGACTACACGTACAATTTTGACGGCCGTTTTAAAAAATCGCATCGCCTGTGCAAGTCCCCGCGGCTTAATAAAAAGAGACATGTTCCAGTTTTGTTGGGTTAAACTGTTACTTGATTTCGCTTTATAGACTCTTATAGAACTGAGGAATTTGCCTCTGATTGTTGTTCATGTCGTTTAAAAAAGATATTAATGTTGAATTAGTTACTGTTGTACTGAACTGTGGACGTTGCCTACAACAGCTGTACAATTCTTTTCTTATAACAATTTAAAATCTGGATATTTTGTTTACATTTGAATAAATTGCTGTGTAATTGAGAATTGTTTTTAATCCATTTTCCAAAGTGTAGATTCCACGCCATTCCTCACTTTTTGGTGACGGGATCATTTCCGGTCCGGGGATCATTTGCCGGCCAATTTGGGGATCATTTCCCGGCCGGGATCATTTGCCGGCCTGGGATCATTTGCCGGCCTGTACACATCGCACCCTTTCTTTTGCATCTCTTGTGAAAGGCTAATCTCTCGCAAGCTCAGGTTATTAGGTATGTTGTTTCTTCAGCTTTCCATTTTGTTCCTAGTGTTTTCAAATGAAATCTTGAACGCGCAGAATGGGCCATACACAATGGACCCTAAACTCGATGCCTACACAAAACATAATTAAACCCTAAGAACCTCTAATTTTAAATTGCCACTGTTCGTTTTAATGTTTGATTCGGCTTGTGTACCACTGTATGAAGCAATCTCGTTGTAACGTGTTACCCCCATGGTTGTTTTTCAATTCAGTTGTATATTCAGTGACATTTGCCAATATAACATGGCAATTAAACACCGGTATAAAAGGCTTAGCTTATGTTTTGCGACCAGAGATCGTGACAATTACAAGAACACTATTGACCTGTTTTAAGACAATTCCAGACAAGTTCATAAAGAAACTTTTAAAAACACGTTCGATGATTTTTATTTGTTAATATTTCATTCTCCGTTTAAGTTAAATATGTTTTCCCGGAAGGGCTCAAATGGTCAGTAACAAACAAGAGATATACTTTTAAAATACATTTTTATTCATCTCCCTGCAAACTACACTGTATAACAGTAATTAGATCATTTTATTATTAAATCCCCAAATTAGCAATCCGACACAGTAATCTGACACATCCCATCTCATTAACCCATTCAATCCATTGTACTTGTGGTTCTCCAAAATAGCGTTTGATATACAGCGGCGGATCCACACTCCATCGTTAAGGGAGGGATGGGGGGAGAGGGGGGAGCTGGGGGCAAGGAGTAAATATGTTAGACACTTAAAATTTTCGGCCCTTTTTTCCGGGGGGGGGCAAGATAGGGGATGGGGGGGCCTCCCTTAGATCCACCACTGGTATAACACTGGTATGGCAATGGAAATGAAAACGGAAGGATGCTGCTGTTCTGTGAATCTGTGGGTGAATTCTTTCAGTGTTACCATTAAGTACTTTCCTGTGGTGCTGTTTAAATGTATTAAGTGGTCCTAACATTCGATTCCGTGGATAAAATCCTAGTGCGACGACTATTCAAATGAAGATTTCTGAGAAGTGGTTTCATGTTTGTGTTTGTTAGATCTGAAAGGGTTAAGAAGTAGAGGCTCGCCCATTTCCGCAGGAAGACGGTTCAACAGGAAAATAGACTTGCCTTAAAGCCCAGTAAAAATAGGCATCATCATAGCAAGGTCAAAATGATTAACATAACTATTAAACCCCCAAATATTGTTGAACGATTCTATTCACACTATTAAATGCCGAGTTAAAAATGTTTATCCCTGAGTCGTCTCCAGTCGCATCGCCTCTCCTATGAACGGCGCGAGTAAAAGGAAGACAAGTAACGAGAACGTTGACAACCAGGAAGTCACGAATAGCAACCGCAAGTCGACCGTTTTTCTCTTTGCGTCTTTTGTCTCCATTACATCATGCCATCGACGTTAAAAGACAAAAAGAAACACCAGACTGCCGATTGCTGATCCCCGGAGGGAGAACTCCCATATAAAATTGACGGGGGTACGTGATTGTCGGAAATTTTGATGGGAACCCCGAAAAGGTACCAGAAACACGTTTTAAGGGGGGAGCTCTAGTTAATTTTCACCCCTAGGTATCACAATAACTTTGACAGTGATCATTTTCGATTCAAACACACTTAAGTACGACGTTTACCGCCCGGTCACTTACATATGGGAGTTACCCCTCCCCCCCCCCCCCCCCCCCAACAGCCGGTGCTACTCGAAAAGTCCGGTCCGTCGACGTTCTCGTTTCTCAAGATCCCTGTTGACTGTAGATGATTCAAGTTTTGACTGGTTGTTATTAAAGAGTACACCCCCAACAACAATACTATACAAATCTCGCACTATAAGTGCAGATACATTTTCATAAAATACTTTACAAAGACAAGATATAAAAATAACTGTAAAAATAGCAACCTGTAAGGCTAGCATTTTATATTTTTGGCATTCTTGCATTTTATTTTACAAACATTGGAAAGAGAATTAAGCAAATTCTCAAGTATATAATAACACAGAAAAATAAATGCTCATATATGAACATATAAAAATTCAAGAGCCACTTTAGTACAGATAAGTAACACAAATTTAACGCTATTACACCACGTCACGAAATTACCATAAATTAATGGTTGCGTGACACAGGCATTTTGAATCACCGAGTCAGGTACATTAGACGATCCTTAAGGCCCGTGCAAACGAACGCAACATGTTGGCACAATGTTGCGCGCAACATGTTGTGATCGTTTGTACACCGTGTTGGGCAATGTTGCACGATGTTGGCACATATTGCGTGAAGTTTGAAATCGGTCAAACTTTTCGCCCAACATCTGCCAACATTTCTTTTGTTCTCGTGGTCAGTGAAGCACATCGCAACATGTTGTGTTCGTTTGCACGGTTTGCACAGCCAACATCGCACAACATCACCCAACAACGTTGTGCCAACATGTTGCGTTCGTTTGCACGGTTTGCATAGCCAACATCGCACAACATCACCCAACAACGTTGCGCCAACATGTTGCGTTCATTTATACAGGCCTTTAATGTGAACTGCTAGTTACAAAAAACACATTTGTTTTCTTCCAACGAGGGAAATATATTAACAATAACTTACTTTAGAATACCGTACAAGCAACAAGCCTTTCCAAGCAAAATCATGCACCAAGGTACTGGACCGGCAAAGGTATGACGAAGAGAAAAATTATATGCAGGAGTCAATTCATTAAAACTTTTACAAGTGTAATTTACAAGTGTAGCTTTTTTTTTCAACCTATGAAACAATGGCCACACTTGTAAATTACACTTGTAAAAGTTTTATTAAATTGACCCCAGCTTTTACTGCAAATTTCAAATCCCAAATCTTTAAATTTTTAACTATGGACAGGTTTCTTAAGTTTAACTGTGAAAATAAGTCCTGAAACCAAAATAGACGAGCGATTTCCAACCTTGAATTGCCACTGAAACCTTTGAATTTTCGCCATGTTTGTTACCATTACCCATGATGCAACATTTTGCTTGAAAGGACTCGCGTGACCGTAACATCTATAGGTCCGGCAATAGCAATCTTTCTTTCTTTGTTTTTCTCCCTACATTAATATAATTCAAAAACAGTTACATGTAGAAAAAAAGAAATTATACAAGGTGGAGAGCCATATCTGCTAACTCGATTTAAAAATACTATGATATACAATACAACTTTGGAAAAAGTCGAATAAAGGGTATATAACTTCCCCTCGCCTATATTATATCAGTAAGATAAGTTAATACGGATTGAAAATAATTACCCCAACGAATATGTAGGCTTTCCTTGAAAGGAGAAGGAACCTTCGTATCGTTCATATTCCAGGGAGGGAGGTAACCCATGGTTACGCACGGTTCCTTGTAAGCACTTAAAAACGAGGCACAACGATTACTGCCTCGTTTGCATACAGATAGGCACGGAAACGAGGTATCTTGTAGATCACCAGCCTTGTTTGCATGCAGTAAGGGAGAAAAAACGCACAAACGAAGCAAGCCAGACTGTATTACAAACTGCACTCATCGCTATTCTCGCCTTGTTGTCACCTGGCCACAGCGTGAAATCCACTCCGCACAGGGTTCCCACGCGGTGGACCACGTGTTATCCTCGCTTCTTTGTTATTAGGCCGCGCATGATACGACGCCTGAGGTACTTCAAGCGACGTAGGTTTGCTACCTTCTGGGGGCGAGTTTGGCCTTTGCGACGCTGCATCAGCATCATTCTCGTCTCCCAAGGACCGCCGGCGTCTGCGTATAGCAGCTCGCTGTGCAGCGGCTTTCTGCGCCTGTCCTGATATGTCCGACTGTTGACGAGACAAGTGAAGGTGTCGTTCACTGTGCATTTCTTCCAGCAGCTCTGCTATATGCTGCGCATCCTTCTCCAGCTTACGCTGTGTTTGTGATCCCCTGGTATCCCTGGGGTCCCTGGGTGGTATCAGAGACTTGGAAGGAAGAAGCTCTTTGGCTGAATCTTTGTGGGATAACAGTTTGGACTTGGTGCCATACTCCCTGCACATCACCCTTGGAGTAACAGAAGTCCTTCCCATGTACGGCTGCTGCCCTTTGGACCGCTCACTGGAGGCTACACTCACGTTCAACCTTGACCGCACATTCCTATCATCACCAGCAGCGTTCTTTTCAGTGTTGTAACGCGGTGCCGTGGTGGAAGAGTGTTTTGCAGGGCTAGACTCAAGGCGGATGCTTCTAGAAGCGGTTGCCCGACCTTCAGAAGGTCTCTGTACACTCCCTTGCTGTTCCACCCTATGTCCGCTGTGACTAAGCGGTGTTTTCCCACTAAACGCCTTCAGTGACACTGGCGTGGCTGTTCGCACTGACCCGATCTTCTTCCTTGCAACTGATGACGCAGGTTCCCTTTCCCTGCTTTGGGTTCCCTGTTGCGGCAAGCTGACTTGGTTTCCCCGTGGTGAGGTGCGTCTCTCCCTGCCGTTATCGTGTCTGGGACTGCTCTCAAACCTTTGCCGTAGAGCACCTACTTTTAAATTCTCAGAGGACTCGAGTGTCTCCTGTTCGGAAACTCTCTTTACCGGAGAGGGCGGCTGAGACGAATTAGCACGGTCTTCGGTAGGAGGGCTTACTACAGCAAAATATTTGCTTGAATTTATTTCTACTTGGCTGCTCGACGTCAGTTCCTTTTCTGGCTTCTCGTCACGAGGCACGTCTCTACAAACATTTCCAGCAGTAGATGCTACAGCCGGTGCCCCGTAAGAGTCTGTAGAGGGACTCATTCCAACAATTTTGTAGATCCTTCCGGCAGGCTCATCTGATGCTCGGCGCTGAGCTATCTCTCCAGCACTCACTACCGGTCTCCTCTGAGGCTCACTACGGACAGAGGATTTATCATCATCGCTCTGAGCTTCTGCCCCACTTCCCTTGTTTCCAAACGTGTTCCCCAGATCCAATAAGATCCTTAACTTTTCATCAAATGTCTTTGACATGCTGATAGCGCATTCATCGCCTTCATCGCTCGAGGTATCACTGCTTTCCTCAGAGCCTAGCGATCTCCTAGCCAAGCGTACCTCTTCTGGGTTTTCTCTTTTTGTTCGCATGTCCAAACTAGAAGGCCTCCATGCTGGTTCAAACGGCCGCACCGTACCGGATACAACGCCTCTTCCCTTCACAACAGCTACTACAGTCTCGCTAGATTTAGGCCTAACAGGCTCTTGATGCGTATCATTTGTTTTAAGACTGTTACTAACTCGCGATGATGGTTCCCCATGACCTGGTCCACCAACTGCCTTCTCTGGCTGCGATGCAACATGAAGAGAATCCAACGATGGGTTCTTACTGCTGTGCGCGCTGCTACTGCGGCTTGTACTACTGCTGCTCATCTGTTCCACACTTTCGTAATTCTCCTGGTCGGATAACTTCCGCTGAAAATCGCGCGGTGCATCGCGTATCATTTCATCGCTCCTTTCAACGGACGGTGAAGTTGCCTCCCTGTCTCCTTCACTCATTCGCCTCTTTTCCGCTGCTTTCTTTTGAAGGTTCAATTTAAGCAGCCTCCGGCGCGTCTCTTCGCTAAATGAGGAGAAGCTTGGCTTGGGTGAGTTGTCCAAGTCACTCGGGGGCTCGTCGGACGACTTTCTAACGTCTAAATCTTGTGGACTCAAAGAAAAACTCACCTCCATCGGCGCAAAAGGCAGCTCAACGGTCCCTGGGGGACTTGTTGGTCTCTTCTGAGGATTCACGCGTCGATACGACGGAGGGGGAGGGTGCGAGTATGAATATGCCTTTAAGGAGCCTGCCCCTTTAGATCTGAACTCTGCATCAGATGGATCAATGATGACTTGTATCGCCGCCGAAGGACTCTCCACAATTCTTTTGCCTCCAGACCTCAATGACCTTTCCAAAGTCGGTGAATTTGACCTTGACCCTTCACCCGAAAGACTTCTCGCTAAAGGAGCTCTCTCAGTCGGGGGTGAACCCTCGGATCCCTGGGAATCGGACAGCGGTCCATCTGATGAGCTGCCCTGGCCTGAGTCGGACTTAGAGCTCTTGCCACTGCGGAACTTGGGAATGTGAAGTGAGATACCACTAGACTGTCAAAAATAAAAACGAAATTTTAAACTGTAGTGCAACAATAGAGCGGTTTTCAATTGTGTCGAAACTAATTTCGCGATTGCTATGGTTTTGCATTGCTACGCTTTGTGATTGGCTAAAAAATCTCGCGCCACTTTCTCGACCAATCAGGAACAAAACCAAAACCAACTGTAACTTGGTCTCACGCGTTTTCCCGCGCTTGACGCCATTTGCTTTAAATGTTGATTGGTTCATTGGATTGTCTGCGTCTGTTGTGATTGGAAAGGGTAATTACTTTGGTTTTGGTTTTACGCCCGGGAGGAGAGGGGGGGGGGGGGGGGGGGGGGGGGGGGGGGGGGGGGGGGGGGGGGGGGGGGGGGGGGAGGGTACTAAACAGAGTTTTGTATGGGGTTGCTCCGCCCCGAGGTCCAAATCCTTACCCTTTCATACACCGTTTTTGACAGAAGGTACCTCTTTCATATTCTTTTCATTCATTCATTCATTCATTCATTCATTCTTTCTTTCTTTCTTTCTTTCATTCTTTCTTCATTCTCATTCTTTTCATTCTTTTCATTGGAAATGGTACCCCTTTCATATAGCCTATATATATATATATATATATATATATATATATATATATATATTGAAAGGTCCTTTTTATAATACTTAAATGGCAGTTTTCCCTTTTTCCTTTTTATACTTCAACTCGTGTTTTCGCTACCCTTTCCTATACTTCAACTCGTGAAATCCCTACCCTTTCATATACCTCCAGCCTCAAAAATGCACCCCTAATTCAGACTGCTTGAAGTACGTGTTTGATTCAAGGTTCAGAAAGTTCCCCCAGAAGGATAGGGTGTACTCAGCTATAATAGTGACGGGTAGGTGCGAATGAGGCCAAATTGTCAGACCCTTCAAAAAAGTCCTATTAGGCTAAAATCAGACCCCAAAAAGTCCAACGGCCCCAGAACGTAACTCCCAAATATCCCTTTTCTCGACCCGACAGCCCCATCCCCCCAAAAAAGGTAACAACCCCCCCAACCACCACCCCACCCCCATGGGCTAAAGCTATTTCCACAGTAAAACCGAAAACGCTATTTATCATAGCACGCGATGGACTGTGAATTAGTTACGTCTTTGGTTTGGCTGAATTTTAAGGCAGATAATCTACTTTCTCAAAGCCCCTTCCAATTAGGTGTTTTCACTTACGTCATATCAAAATTCAGAAGCATTAAAAGGCAGATTAAAATTCTAAAATGTTTATAGAATTGCACACAGTTTAAAACTACACATGCTGTAATTTGTTTATTTTATACATACTGAGATTTTATGCCAAGGTATATATGTTTTATTTATTTTTGTCTCGAAAATAAACAGCTCTGAAATAAATTACTTTGATCGGCAGAGTCTCAAACAATCAAGTAGTGAGAATACAATAATAAGCTTAATTTAAAATTGTACAGAATCGATCGGAAATCGTAAAGAATGTTCACCTCCTCGTCTTAAAGCTTCGGCTGCATTTGGTTTGTTTCCTTTGCCTTCTTTTTTCAGCTGTTTGCTTCGAGCTTCCAGACATTTTCTTGCTCGTTCAAACGTTTTATCTTCAATAATGCTCACGGGGTATTAACTTTCTTTCAAATGCCGGTTGAAACTCGAAATCAATCCTCGAAGGCTTGAACCTTTTAACACTTAAAATAGATTCGCATACGTACTTGTTGAGTTCTTCTGGTTGAATTTCTTGTTGTTGTTGTTGTTTCGCTCTTCTCTTTTAAGAATACGGTTAGTAGATTAACATCTCTTCGCGTTTTCGCTCGAGTGCTTTTGTTTTCCTGCTCTTGAATGTATTCTTCAATTGGTTTGTCCAAGGACATAAATCATGAACTTTCAGTCATCTCTTGAGTTTTAAATAAAGAATTAAAAGTTCAAGCAAATATTTTTGTGAATGAAAAGGCTAGCGGCAGCGACAGTACAAGCGCCTTTGAAAATACTGATATGTTTTGACAGGTGCTTCGTGATTGGACGAAACGCTTTTCTCACGTGTGAGAAAGTCGTTTCGCCATTCTGATTGGCTGCTAAAATTCCCGAACGGGGTTTTCACGCGCGAAATTCTATTAGAAAATCTCAGTATGTATAAAATAAAAAACAATACAACATTAGCTAAAATTGTTGGATTATAAAGTGAAATTGATTAACCCATTCACTCCTGAGAATTTTTACGTTTTTGAGCGATTTTCTGCATTCACACGCCCCATAGGATTTCGTGACTCCATATTTGAAGTTACCATTGAAAGTGCTGCTGTTCTAAAACACTGAAGGCTCGAGTTTACTGGAAACGTCATTGTGACGACCTCATTTTGCTTGGATGATTTGCAATAAAGGGTCCAATATGAATTATCTACGATTTTTGGTAAGTTCACAGCCATTTTTATCTCCTGTAAGTTAATGTTTAACTTACAGGAGTATAATGTGGTCTAATTCATCTTTAGTAGCTGCCTGATGAGCATCATTAAGCTTGGAGGTAGTCCAGAGTCCACTTCTCAATGAAGCGAGTTAGTTGTTGTACTTCGTTTACGAATTTGGCTCGTTGCTCGTTGAACTGGAAAAATGGCCGCCTGGAAACGAAGCAGCTTTGGGACTCGACTCTGGATGAATTTCTCGACCTACCGCGGCATATTTTGGAAGTTGCGACCACAGGAGAACACAACAAGCGCGAAATTTCGGCGGTGGGTCGGAGTGGCTGTGGACTTAGTATAAATATGAAATGTGTGCGGAAAGAAACGAACGCTGTCAAAATTTTTGGCCATTTCCCAGCATGCAGTGCGGTGGTGATATTGAAAATTGAGGCAAGGTCAGTATGCATTAGAACGAGAGGCTAGAGCTCGGCCCGAGCAACGAATAAGAGCAAAAAAATTCGCTGCTAAGCTAGGACTAGGACTGAATTTTGCTGTGAATGTTGACTTTTGGGTTTGCCATGATGATTTGAATAAAAAAAACTAAAGGCAAAAACGTGATTTTTGTTGTTTTTCTATGACGTTAAAAACGGTCATTTTTGTTATTGTCCAAATTCAAACGCTGATATTCTGCAAAAATCGCTGACTTTTTTGTGTTTATTGGGTATCTCAATTTGAGGACTTTCTAGTCAATGCTCAGAACTGCTAGTTAGGGCAATGTTCGCACGATTGAGAAAGTTGTAATTTTTTAAAGCAGTGGAGTATTGTACGGCCGGTTTTGGCCGGTGTAGGAGCGAATGGGTTAATCTTGTAATGTAGAGCTCAGTGGATGAGTCTTGCATAATATTGTACATGTTACTTGTGGAAAATACATGTACTGACTATTGCTGAAAATAAGTCCAAACAAGTCATGTGTATGAAAATAATCACTGTTGTTTTAAAACCGATTTTGAGAGTTTTAACAAAAATTGTCACATGCCTGATGACCACCTCTTTCTCCTTCCATTGAACCAGTTACAGTCAACCACTTCACATCATGACCACATACAGTGTACCTTTATTTTTATATTACATGAAATTTTCACGACACGTTAATTTCGCGATTTAAAAAAAATCGCGAAATTTAATATGTGACGCGAACAATACAAATGTAAGTGTCGCGAACATCACATGACGCGAAAATTAATTGAGTCAGAATGGAAAACAAGAGTCTGCAAGCTTCGTGTAAGACGCTTTTTTCCCGCGCATTGTCATTTTCGCGCGCGCCTGCATGTGAATAACTGGTCAAACCGGGATTAAATCCTTTTTCAGGAACGCCTTTTTATCCTTCGATTAGTTATTCTAGGAATAAGAAATTTAATGGTGGATTAACCTCTAATCGAGGGATAATTTAATCGGCTTTCCAGGAACCGGGGCCTGGGCCATATTTTGAAGCGCAAGAGCATTTCGTTCAAGAGTTGTAGGCGAACGAGTGTTAGACTCGGTCATCTTGGTACATACGGGCACCAACATGGCGGCCGAAACTTAAGTCTTAATTACAGCCAAAATTTCGTCACAACATAATGGACTTACTATAAGTTCCATTAAATCGTCTTATAAGCATCTATATCGCAAAAAAAAATTTCAACTAGTTCAATTTTGTTTATTTTCATGGCTTATCTGAAATAGCATGACGAATTGCGTGACACATTTAAAGTCATTAAAATTCGAAAGCAAAACATCGTTAAAACCTGAAACTTTTTCTGATGGATTGTAACAATGGTACCCACATACCATGTTAGAAACAGCTTTGTAGGATGTATAGTTTAGATTTTTTATTTTTATGACATCATGTGAAAACTCCCAATACTAATTTTCGATAAGTTTGTTTCTTCGTTTGTTTCCTCGCGCAAATTTATGTTAATAAACTCGAGTAAAAAAGCGAAGGTCGACTTGTGGCAAGTCTAAGTTATCCACTACAACGTTTAAAGCAGGATTTTGTGAAAAGGGAAAGAGTCGCCGAGGCGTCTCGTTTATTTGAATAACAGTTCTTACCTTAGGTTTGTATGACCCATCATCTCCTAACACAAAGAGATAAAAAACAATAATAAATTCCTTGCATTCCTATAAATTCGAAGTGGATCAAATTCGAATTTTTCATTGTTCAACAGTGCCCGTTTGTGTTGTCACGCAACGCTCCTCCCCAGTGGAGAGGATCGTTGCGTGACGACAAATAACGGCTGCGTTGGAGAGCAGCTGTGGCGTCAACGACTAGAAAGCTTAAAGGGGCTATGTCACCATTTTTAGCGTTTCTTTTTAAAAAGCACAAAATACATTTTTATATCAGCGGAAACCAAGGCTGCAAATAACAGCCTATCATTGAACTAACATTAATGTACGATAAATTTGACATTTTGACTGGTAAAAGCTTAACCTGGCCTGACAGACGGTCTGGGTAGTTCTTCTACAATCAAATTCAGACAGAAAATCTTTTCTCTGCGTGAAACACGGAAAACTTTCCATAGTTAGGCTTTGAACACCAGGCACTTATCAGTAAAGATAAACCATGCAGAACAAAATTGTCCGAACAGAACGAGTTCTTGTCGGGTCAACATTGTCCTTGGACTGAGAAATGACTTGCTTAGAGAAAAAAAATTATTTGCAGGCTTGGAAAACCCAAAAACAATGGTTACGTTTTGTCTAAAATTATTCTACTAAAGTTCTAAGATTAAAAATAAGTAACTTGGGCCGTAGATGACCAGGATGGAAATGGATTGCAACTTGAAAAAAATTGGACTAATTTTGTCAAGTTTAATTTATCGCTTTGTGCCTCTTCGAAAATTCATTAGATATCTCCCTCTTAGTGTTCCATTTCTTGTATGATAACGGTATTTACTTTTAATTTGGGGCAGGGTTTTGACACCAAAACATAAAAATCCCCATAGGCCTTTATCACGCCCCGCCATTTTGTATAAAAACAAAAGATTTGCCCCCAAGCCCCGCAGAAAAAAAGTTGAAAACGAGGTTAATTGGGGGGAAAACAAAGAATTTTATTCTCCAGGGAGTCAACATGGCCGCAGCGTGACTAAGGCCCATGTAGCTCCTTTAAATGCCACCTGACAATGATAAAGACACATACTATAGAGGAAATGAGTTGTTGCTCACCAAAATTAATGGCAACCTGTCCAAGCGAGCTGAGCACGTTTTGGGAAAGTATATGTTCTTGTGGAGTCTCCTGACTTGACGGGACCGCCTATAAAGACAATGCAAACAACACACTCCGGTTAAACCAATATTAAGCGGCCCTCTGTTAAGCGGTCACTTATCAAATCCCCGGTAATCGCTCTCCATACTTACTGCAAACGTGACCTTTGTTTAAAAGCGCTTACCTCTATAAGGCGGACGCGGTCACCTTTTAGACTTTCCAATTGGCTAATTTCATTGTATTTCACCTCTATTAAACGGTCACCTTGTTTAATGGTCACGTAAAAACTCTAAGCAAAGTAATAAAAATTAAGCTAAGCGGCCCGAAATCACAAACAATCATAACTGATCTTTTCGTTTTATGATGAATGTGTTGGCAAAATTGTTGATTATATGGTTTACAACAAAGACGCTTTACAAACAATGTTATCAAATCTGATAGCCAGGCATAAACTTCCTTGAACATGCAATTACTTAAGTTACAGTTGTTGTTAACAATAAAATGTACATCATGTGATCAATTTCGTATTCTAGTTCAATTTTTGCCATATTAAATGCTAAATTTTAAGAAAACCTCTGTTACATGTTAGCCCTGGTTCATATGATGCGATGCTAACTTTCAAGTCTGTGGATGAAATACTGAAGTATGATCATGAAAATGAAAGCTACTGAGCAGTACTTTCCTGTGGTGCTGTTTATTATGCTGTACAAGGCAGTTCTAACTTTTGAGTCTGTGGATGAAATACTGAAGTGTGACCATTCAAATGAAAGCTACTGAGCAGTACTTTCCTGTGGTACTGTTTATTATGCTGTACAAGGTGGTTCTAACTTTTGAGCCTGTGGATAAAATCCCGAAGTGCGACCATTCAAATGAAAGCTACTGAGCAGTACTATCCTGTGGTACTGTTTATTATGCTGTACAAGGTGGTTCTAACTTTTGAGCCTGTAGATAAAATCCCGAAGTGCGACCATTCAAATGAAAGCTACTGAGCAGTACTATCCTGTGGTACTGTTTATTATGCTGTACAAGGTGGTTCTAACTTTTGAGTCTGTGGATAAAATCCCGAAGTGCGACCATTCAAATGAAAGCTACTAAGCACTGCCTCCGTGTGGTACTGTTTATTATGCTGCAAAAGGTGGTTCTAACTTTTTATTTAAAAAAAAGACGAAATCCAAAAGCGTGCGTCAGCCCGTGTGATATTTTTAGGCTCTATTCAAATAGTGAGGGTGATGCTGGGAGTCAAACATACCTTTACTGGGCATTCATCGCCTTCCAATTCCTCAAAAAACCAATCACACTGAAATAGAATTCACATCGTTAAACAAAAGATTGATATTGTCTTACTCTCCGGGTGTCAACTGAGCAGTATGGCGGGTCAAATTTTTAATAGCTTGCATTTCCTTAAATATCGCACAAAAAGAGCTAAAATTGCATAGATTACTAAGTTTAACAAGCTCTTTCCACTTTTGAAGTTAATTCTTATTTAGCAAGGTGCCTTCTTTACGTTAATAAAACAAAATGGGAACAATGACGTCAGCAAAGACTACCCAAATCGGGGCTGGTAATGGCCAATTAGATTCGAGAATTTGTTATAGTTATGATTGACTTCCGGTAACAGAGTGGTGACTAAGAGTAATTGAATACAGACCTCACTGATAAGTGTCTCTACTATGCGGCACTGGTCTGACATGTCCTTCACCATAGCCATCATGGAGTCTTCTCCAGTCCTAATGATGGTCGGACCAAACACGATGGCCAGGTTACGCACTTCCATCTACACAAAAAGTTAAATTCTGAATAACATAACAGCAAATTAAAAAACACAAACGCAGTGTTCATGTATGGAAATATAATCAAACGAAAGGAATTAAAACGGCAGGGGCGGATCCAGGAATTTTTCTATGGGGGGGGGGGGGGGGGGGAGGTGACTACGAGTATATGCCTAAGTCTATAAAATTTTTCATTGTTGCAATTAAAAAGTAAACTAAATTAAAAAGAAAACCGACGGTCTAAAAGAGGGGTGGTTAGCCACCCAATCCACCCCTCTGTGTCCGCCCTGGAACGTCTTAATTTTTCTGAAGCATCTCAGCCGGTCGGAATCCTTAATCCTTGAATCTGATTGGCTAATCACGAGCTCTTAGCCGTCCGTCCGTCCGTTCGGATCAGGTTTGCAGGTCTGGAATCCTGTTGACAGTACAATCTCACTTTCACGATTGTGAGTTGTTTAAAGCTTCACATTATTGAATTTTCTCATTAATTATGGACCCAGATAAAATAATTAATAAAACAAACCAGCGAAGTTTCACCGTGGCTGACATCAGCTGTCATACAAAGATCCAAAACATGCTAAAGATCTCAGCAAAATGAAGTAAGTCACAACCTTGATAAAAATGACATGATTACCCAAAATGAACACTCGTGATATGTTAACAATTTCTCTCCACTACTTCGGTAAGAAACGCGTCGGGACAAGGAAGGAGAATTTGTATTTTGATATTGGAAATTTAAGGGTTAAACCCAATAGGCCATTTCCGAGTTGCCTTTAGCCTCTCTATCAAAGCGAGGCTAGGTGCGAAACCTTTCATATGAAAATGAGTTTTCATTCACATGCAAATAAAACCTTTTTTGCATGTAAATGAAAACTCATTTTCATATGAAAGGTTTCGCACCTAGCCTCGCTTTGATAGTGAGGCTAAAGGCAACTCGGAAATGGCCTATTCAGACTTTTCAACCTCGGTGGTGACGAGAATTATGTTGTAAAGGGTGGTTCAAATTTAAGCAGTACTTTCCCCGTGGCACTGTTTATTATGCTGTGCAATGGTTGACAAACTTTTTACACCATCAAGGAGAGAAAACAACAACAAAACAAAACAAAACTTTGAAGAGCACCTTGTTCTTGTCACAGTTGTCCGACACGGTCTTGAGGTGATTCACAAGGAACTTGAGTGTTTCAAAGTTATGATCGGGTAAATCTTGCACCTGGAAGTACAGCAATATGGGATTACTTCGAGAAAAATTGTGATAAAAGCAAGTATTGTAAAACTCTAATTATGGTCAATTTTATCTTCGAAAATTCACTTAATATCTTCCTCTTAGTGTTCTACAAGTAATTTTTGTGTAGGACAAAGGTGCTTAGTTTTGACCGCCCAAAAAACTCAAAATTACCATGACATAGCTCCTTTAAGAATGGCTACAAATATTCTGTTATCTAGTATCTAACTCTTTCATTTCAAGACAATTATTCAGACATGAAGTGTAGTTCAAACTTTTGCGTCTGTTGAAGAAATCCTACAGTGTGATCATTCAAATAAAACCTCTTCAGCAGTACTTTTGCATAGTACCATTTGTTCTAACTTTTGAATCTGTGGACGAAATCCTATGGTGTGACCATTCAAATGAAACCTCTTCAGCAGTACTTTTGCATGGTACCATTTGTTCTAACTTTTGAGTCTGTAGATGAAATCCTATGGTGTGACCATTCAAATAAAACCTCTTCAGCAGTACTTTTGCATGGTACCATTTGTTCTAACTTTTGAATCTGTGGACGAAATCCTATGGTGTGACCATTCAAATGAAACCTCTTCAGCAGTACTTTTGCATGGTACCATTTGTTCTAACTTTTGAGTCTGTAGATGAAATCCTATGGTGTGACCATTCAAATAAAACCTCTTCAGCAGTACTTTTGCATGGTACCATTTGTTCTAACTTTTGAGTCTGTTGATGAAATCCTATGGTGTGACCATTCAAATGAAACCTCTTCAGCAGTACTTTTACATGGTACCATTTGTTCTAACTTTTGAGTCTGTGGATGAAATCCTATGGTGTGACCATTCAAATGAAACCTCTTCAGCAGTACTTTTGCATGGTACCATTTGTTCTAACTTTTGAGTCTGTTGATGAAATCCTATGGTGTGACCATTCAAATGAAACCTCTTCAGCAGTACTTTTGCATGGTACCATTTGTTCTAACTTTTGAGTCTGTGGATGAAATCATATGGTGTGACCATTCAAATGAAACCTCTTCAGCAGTACTTTTGCATGGTACCATTTGTTCTAACTTTTGAGTCTGTGGATGAAATCCTATGGTGTGACCATTCAAATGAAACCTCTTCAGCAGTACTTTTACATGGTACCATTTGTTTTTCAATACTTTATGAAACGAAATTTGAGATTTTTCTTGGCACTTTTGGGATTAAGAGTTAATAACAACAGTAAGACATGAACGCTCACCACCGCCCTGATTGACCACATTCTATCACCAGCATCTTCTTTCTTATTTGATTCAATAAATCCATCATACAAATCTAAAGGGCAAAAATGTGAACTGTTTTACACAAAAGAGAATTTTTGATTAGACAGCCAAGTTATAGATCTTACTCTGTTTGTTCACAGCATGGGTTTTTCATGAAGAAGAACAGAAACAGCAAGATTATACTGATTCAGCGTCCTTTACTTCTAGAGTCCCAGATAAATTACTTCCAGATTAACTTAGTAATGTGCTTCTAAGAGTTTTGTTGAGTCATTGAGCATCACTTTACTACATGGCATTGCTTATTATGGTCTATTATGATGTACCACGTAGTTCTAACCTTCCAGTCTGTGGATACGGTGACCATTCAAATGAAAGCTATTGAGCAGTACTTTCCTGTGCTACTGTTTATTATGCTGTCGGTAAGTTGGTTGTAAATTTTCAGTCTGTGGATGAATTCTTAAAGTGTATATGAAAGTGATTTTTTTTATTTGCTTGATCGAATCTACATGATGTTCTGATAAGAAAATGGAAAAAAAATTTCAATATCGATTTTTCTTCTCTGCGTTGTAACCGTCTAAAAACGTGAAATTTCACTTCCGGTGTGTTACAAAACCGCGCAAGAATAAAGACTGGAAATAGTCCGCTGTGTCGTCAATACAGGAATGCCGGTGTCGAGGTTTCTCGATTCCTCACATTTTTTTATGTGCCCTGAGGAAGAAACATGGTTCTATTAACGTAACAAAAAACGGAGGAACTGAGAAATAACGACACTGGCATTCTTGTATTGACGTCACAGCGGACTATTTCCAGTCTTTCTTCTTGCGCGGTTTTGTAACACACCAGAAGTGGAATTTCACGTGTTTAGACAGCCAAAACGCGGAGAAGGAAAATCGATATCGAAAATTTTTTTTCCATTTTCTTATCAGAAAATTATGTAGATTCGATCAAGCAAATAAAAAAAATCACTGTCATATACACTTTAAAGTGTGAAGGTTCAAATGAAAGCAACAGAGCAGTACTTTTGTGTGATACTGTTTATTACGCTGTGTAAGGTGGTTGTAACTTTTGAGTCTGTGGATGAAATCTTAAAGTGTGGCATTCAAATGAAAGCCATTAAAGAGGCAGTATCACGAGGTCGAAACTTGAAAACGTCGGCCCACGTTTTCAAGTTTGATTCCGCAAATTCAAAAAGGCCGTCGAGAAGTGGAGGTATTTGTTGAATCAAAAAATTCGTTTTGATAGCCGGAAGAAAGAAAAAATCACTTTTAACAGTGATATGTCCAAAATTCCGGTGCAAGAATAGTGAACAGTGCCGCACGTGGAACCTCGTGATACTGCCCCTTTAAGCAGTACCTTCCTGTAGTTGTTTTTCTATACTGTACAAAATGAGATTTGTTTCCTGTTTCCTTGGTAGTGAAGAATTTATTACCTGCAGTTACTAGACCTTCAGGTAATTTGCGTAAGAACAATTTAAGAAGGCTGGTGATGTTGTTTACATCATTCCATTTCTGCAATACAAACGGAAGTGAAACAAACGGAAGTGAAACATTAATAAGCGGTACAAACGTAGTGTTCCCAAGGACCTCGTTCTTTACAAACACCTCTGCAAGAAAACCATCTCTATAAGATGAAGAACTATATCATGGTCGAAATGGGGAAGTTGATCTGGTCCTTTCCATACTACTCTAACCCAGGTACCTTCTTCCACATACAACTCTAAAGACGGAAATTCACACGCGTCTTAAGCAATTTTTGCAAGTCAAAAGCAAAGAACTATTTTCAAGTTGAAACCCATATACATCCCAATCATCCATTGTCAAAGACACTTATTTAGTGTCCATGCACTAGAAAAATAACTTTAGATAAAACTGGACCATTATTTTCGCCCTTGTTTCTATTGATGTTAAGTGTCTTTGGCTTTTTAAAGAAGTACTTGAAACGGTGACACTGTCACTACAATAATCCTATTACACTAATCCTATTAATTCTGTTCGGACTTTGAGACTTCAATCTACAACCGGGGAGGGGGGGAGGGGGTGGTTCCAATATAAAACTGATCGTCATACCTTTTAGGGGTTACAATTCATGGTTTGGTACCACTAAGGTTGTTTGAATAAAAAAGACCACTATCAGAGTTACTCTGATATCTTTTAGGGTATTAAGGCAGAAAAATATCCAGACAGGAAAAACTTTTCAGAAAGAATCGGTACCTCCTATGGGTTCAAAATTGTATGTGAGCCACACCCACGAAATGGGTTTCTAGTTCCTTTTAGGGGAAGATCGCCTCCGAAAATTGTATTTAAGAGTCCCCCCCCCCAAAAAAAAAAAAAAACCTGGCACTTCAACACAAAGTAAAGTCACCTTGTCCCCTAGGCAGATATTCTCTATTCCCCTGTTGTTGAGTCCCTGTTAGGAGTCCCGTCCCGTCCCGTCCCGTCCCAACTCCCACTCCCCTTAGAACGTAAACACAAGGTTAAGTCACCTCGTCCTCTAGACAGATATTCTCTATTCCCCTGTTGTTGAGTTCCTCTTGTAAAGCAGTTACAGCGGCTGAATTGCCAGGAACCCTGAGAAAAAACACCAACAATAAATACCCAACTTTACAAAAGGAATGATTCATGCTGTATACACCATCATCAAAAAACATCAACAATAAATACCGAACTTTACAAAACGAATGATTCATGCTGTATACACCATCATCAAAAAACATCAACAATAAATACCCAACTTTACAAAACGAATGATTCATGCTGTATACACCATCATCAAAAAACATCAACAATAAATATCCAACTTTACAAAACGAATGATTCATGCTGTATACACCATCATCTCGTACAATAATTGCTGTTTAATTAACTCCCAGAGTCAACTATGGAGACATCTAATGTACATGTAGTTCTAACTTTTGAAGACGCGAAAACGAGCGGTGAAGCCATGAGGGGAATGGAGAGGGGAATGGAGAGGCTTTCAGCATTGCGCTAGCTACGGAGACTACAATATTTCATAACATCAGATTTGTTTTTTGTACTTTTGGGAATTCAAGGATTAAAGCTACCCTGCAACGGCAAATACCTTTTCCAGTTCTTGTTTCACATGAGCCAGAGGGGGCATCTGCTTTCAAAGGCTACAATAAAGCTGAATTAACAAGCTCTCTCGGAATTGGCGTCCGTATTCACAAGTTTGAGACACTTGTTTATAGTTCAAGTGTACTCATAGATTAATTTTAAACAAAACTGGGCCAGTATGTTTGGGTTTGCACTAATACAAATAAAAAATATAATAAAATAAATACCTGTAGACACCAACACTCTCCAGTCCTTTTCTCTCTACCACTTTACAACAATGCTCCACAATCAATGGGATCATCTGTAATATAAAAAGCACACGCCATGGTAAACCTTTATATAAAAATTCCAAATTTTATTTTGCAAAATACTGAAAAACAAATGATACCTTGCAAAAGTATTGTCGAAGAGGTTTCATTTGAATGGTCACACCATAGGGTGTTGTCAACAGACTCAAAGGTTAGAACTACACTACATGTTTCCAAAATTAACACTGGGAGTGACAGGGTTATGGTTTTCTCGCCATTTTTCAATATATTTTTTTCTTCATTCTTCATATTTCTGTGGATGAAATCCTAAATTGTGACCATTCAAATGAAGCTACTAAGTAGTATTTTCCCATGGTTTATTCTATTTTACATGAAAACATTTTTAGGAATATTTTTATAAATTTATGTTTTGGAAATGAAAAAAGCTAAAAGAGAGATCTGTTTTTTTAATTTGGAGATAACAAGAGCTCTCTGAACAGACAATCTTGTAAGCAGAGGATCATTTCCACCGGCTTGAGTTGCAAATTCTTTTTTCTGTTTCCCGAGGGTGTCCGCTTACGGGAGTTTCAGCCGTATGTAAAAGTAAGTAATAGCACTAATTTCCAGTTTTGAAACAGCAAAGGAAGAAAATTCAATTTCTGTACCATACAATTTGTCTGACTGACCTTGTTGCCCTTAGATGGCGGACATGACTCTAAAGGTACTCCAACAGAATGCCCTGCAAACAATGACAAAACAAATACCATCATATATACACCTTATTTGATGGTTTAACAGATAATATGCACAGATATTTTACGAGTTGAATATTTTCTGTTAAACCATTGTTAAACCATGTTAAACCATTTTCTGTTAAACCATTGTTATTCAATTGAAATTCTTGTATTTATAATAGCTTGTGTCGTGAAAATGGGATGCTAAGGTGTAATACGGCAATCTGCTGTGCAAAACACTCAGATATTTTGCATGTTCTCTTTCCCTTATAAGGTAAAATGACGTCACAGTCTAACAATAATATGCAGAAATCATATCATGAACACAACCTGTATTAAGGGGGCAGTACAAAGGCAACGTCCCATAATTTTGTAAATATAAAATACCTTAGTTTCAGGGACGACAGTGACCCACCAAAACATCAAAAACACTGTCCTTTTGTGTGGACACTAAGAGCAATTTTTCCTTGTTGTATCAATGCTTAATCCATTAGAGATGTCATGTCACCCAAGATAAATTTTCTTGATATTTTAACAACTTCTCTCCACCTCTTTTAAAAGAAATGTATAGGAACAATAAAAGAGAATTTGTATTTTGATGATGGAGATTAAAGTTTTGCATCTCAAATTCCCATTTTACCACTCTAGTTTTCACAGCACACAGTTAAAACGTACATGTTCAAATTATACGTCTAGCAACGGACATTAAAGTTACAATGGTCAACAAAAAATGCAACCATACCACAACTTTTTAAGTAATATATATTTTTTTGGCTCTCTACCAATGTCATTTAAACTGCCGTAAGAATGTCTTGAAACTAAACTAATCCCCAAATTTGATGGTTAAATAACGTTTAGAAGCAAAGTTACAAGTTTCCAAGTCATGACTTTGTACAGACATTTTTATGGAAGACCTGCAATGTTGCCCTTTGGTTATGTACCAATGTCTGTAAAAACAATTAAATTTGCTGTAGACATGTCTGTTTCTTTACTCCTAAAAAAAATACCACTCTGTAGACATGTCTCTGTTTCTTTACTCCTAAAAAAAAATACCACTCCTTTGTAATGCTACACTCTTGTGATAAGTTCATTTTTACCTGAAGGATAACTGTTGGGGTGCTGAGGCTTCTTACGCTTCTTCATGGATTTATTCGAACTATTTTTCCCACTTTCACCTAAAACATCAAAGGTAAGTCACCATAATAAAACTGTTCATGTTTCTCTTGCAGCAGACACTTTGCAATTCTCTGATGCTCTCTACACCACTGACCTTCCAATCCCAAATCCTACACAACTAACATGAACTACCAGATTTGATAAATTTTTGTAAGTTTATTCACGATCTTTGCAAGTTCTAGCCATGATGGCCCAGTATCCCTCTGTCACATTACATGACTCATACATGAGGTACAATCATCATGCCCAGAGGCATGATGGGACTTTATGCACATAGTCCACCATCTTGATAGTGAACTGCTGTGGGAACTAGAAAGTTTGTTTACAACAAAGGCAATTATTTTACACCCTCTTTAGTATGTAACCCCAGAATTTACTCCACAACTTTATACCACATTAATAGACTTGGGCGAAGGAAGACAATGTGGTACAAAGTTTCTTGTCAAAGGAAACAATGCGACAACAGAGACCAGGTTTAGAACTACCAATCTTTAAATTGAAAATCCAACACAATAACTTTACTAGGCCACCATGCCTCCTCTCAAGACCCAGGGTGTAAAATATAATCAATAAAGAAGGAAAAATCGTCATTGTACCTTTTTGTCCAGTGGTGATGTTCTTGAATGACAAGCTTTTCTTAATGTTGGATATTCCAGGAATACCAGCTATCTTGGTGTTAATTGGAGGCGATAACTTGTGACTAGGTGAGGCTGTGTTTGATCTGCAACAGATAGCAAAGAATTTTTCCAGTAAACAGTTTCATCTGTCTCTTGGCAAAATGTGGGCAAAGTCCATACAGTCATGAGATAACAAAATACCAGAAATTTTGCAGGGTAAAATAATGATGACCATTAACTTGTGGATTTCACAGTTAACTACACTCACTGTACATTTGTATATTTTCTTAGAAGAGCAGAGCTTTTTTCTTGTGCTACCTGTTTTTTAGTATTAATAATATTAACAAGATAAAAATTTGCCTTGTTATATAAACTTCACAGAAATACTTATTTAGTGTAAGTTGTTTAAGAAGTAATAAACAAAATAATACATGGATGCTTGAAGATATGAAATTCCTCTTGTCGTGTTCAACTTGTTATCTCATGAGTGAGCACAGCAAAGGAATGAGAAATCAACTTGAGCACTCAGAAATGAAGTTGATATCTCTGCGCACCCGTGAATCATATTCTATTTAAGGAATGGTAAACATGCAGTGTGCGTACATCAAGTTTTATAATTCAACACATTGATACACTGCCCAAATATGGTCAAAAAGTTATTGATATATGCTATGTCTACATGACGTATATCCAACGATAGAGGTAAATTTTGCATTTTGACAAGAGAATACAAAAATGACATATCAGCCTCGATATTTTTTCTTCAAACTGTGCTTTGTTATCAATGTGTTGAATTATAAAACTATTGTAGGGCTCAAGCTTGCGTGATATCACCTAATTTTAGCCGACTCGGCCTACGGCCTCTTACCCAGATGTCTCATGTTCCACTGTTTTCATTCTTCTAATAATCAAACTTTGGCTGGTCACACCATTCTCCTGAAAGAACATCAAAGAAGCTTTTTAGGATTTTCTAAAATTATAAAATACCAGTAATATGCACTGGGTTTACGCGACTTTGTAAGATGTGTTTAGGGGAGTTATAACTTAATATCCAGAAGGGGGGTTTCCAAAACTGCACTAACAATATTCTGAACATCTTTAAAATTCCCTTACATTTTGCACAAACATCAAGGAGGAGTTCCTGTGGTACTGTTTATTATGCTAATGATTTTTTCATTTTAAGCCGTGTGACCATTCAAATGAAAGCTGTCAAGCAGTGCTTTACAGTACAGTGGTGCTGTTGATTATGCTGTACAAGGTGGTTCTAACGTTTGAGTCTGTGGATAAAATCCTAAAGTGTGACCATTCAAATGAAAGCTATTGAGCAGTACTTTCCTGTGGTACTGTTTATTATGCTGTACAAGGTGGTTCTAACGTTTGAGTCTGTGAATGAAATCCTAAAGTGTGACCATTCAAATGAAAGCTAATGAGCAGTACTTTCCTGTTGTGCTGTTTATTATGCAGACAAGGTGGTTCTAACGTTTGACTCTGTGAATGAAATACTAAAGTGAGACCATTCAAATGAAAGCTACTTAGCTGTACTTTCCTATGGTACTGTTTATTATGCTAATGTTTGAGTCTGTGGATTAGATTAGCTTGATGCTACCTGCGGGTGCCTATAATTTTGTATATAATTTATTTGTTTAATAAAATGATGATGATGATGAAATCCTAGAGTGTGCATGTGACCATTTAATTGAAACCTATTCAGCAGTCCTTGTTTGTGGTACTATTTGTATTTTCATAATATTATTATTTACATAATGATCTTGTTGTTTGAAACTTTAATTTTTGGCTGCCCTTGGCAGTAAAAGGGTTGCAATACTCAACAAATCAACACACTCACATCCTCGTCTGGGTTGTTATTGGCCTGTATAGCAGCAATCCATGACATCATAGAGTCGTGATCCTCAGTCTGAAACAGAGAAACATGTCAAATCATTGTTACCTGCAAAGCATCTGAATGAGGTGTCTGATTTTCCAGCAAATTGTCAGTACAGTCTGATCTTTATCATCTTAAATTGGCTACAAAATTGTTGAGACACCATCATTTTAAGGTGCAAGTTAATTTTTGTTACCATGGACATACAGAGTACATACTGACTGACTGACTGACTGACTGACTGACTGACTGACTGGCTGGCTGGCTGGCTGGCTGACTGGCTGGCTGGCTGGCTGGCTGGCTGACTGGCTGGCTGGCTGACTGGCTGGCTGGCTGGCTGGCTGGCTGGCTGGCTGGCTGGCTGGCTGGCTGGTTGGCTGACTGACTGGGTAACAGGCTGACTGACAGACAGACAGACAGACAGACAGACAGGCTGGCTGGCTGGCTGGCTGACTGACTGACTGTTTGACTGACTGACTGACTGACTGACAGACCGAAAGACTAATGGATGGATGGACGGACTAACTGACTGGCTGACTGACAGACCGACAGACTGATGGACAGATGGATGGACTGACTGACTGACGGATTAAAACACTGAACAAAAAATACCTGAAATAAGAACTCAGATCCATTGAATGTTGTTAATCTAAAAACATTCTTCCTCTTGGTGTAGTCATGAGCAATATCGACAATGCTAGACTTGATGCTGATTGGCTGTTCATCAGAGCCATCCTCCTAAAAACAATATATATCACTTTAGTCCACAAGAACCAAAAAGTGCTCAGTTCAAAATTAAAGGATGAAAAGCAACTTTCATCAGGTGTTACAGGGTTTGTGATAGTACTCAAAAGTACTGGATCTCTTATGAATACTACTGGATGCCTGACCCAGCTTCACACTATCAGACATGATATGAGCACCAAAGGTGAGAACATCTAGGACGGTCCGATGACATGTTCCCCTGGGAATGAAGAAAATGTTTCCCTGGTGAACTCTGAGTTCACATCCAACCTCCCGCCTCAAAGGAAAACCCTGATGTTATCTTGCAAACGAAAACCCAGCATTTGAAAGTACAGCCACATAAATGCAACTATATTTTGCATTGTCAGTGCAAAAGATGAAAAAATATATTAGGAACATTTTCCTCTTCAGTACAGGCAAGGTTTAATGTTAACGCGTTAACCAGCACCTGATGAGCAGAGCCTTTGTCTTTATGTAAATAAAGGACATGGCCTCGTAGAACAGCAAACACTGGCTTCCAAGACCGTGCACTGGAGCGCTAAATAGAAGAACAGAAAAGTTACATTAGTGTCAGCAAAACTTTACAATATAATAAATTATAGTCTTGGTGGTTTTCAATTGAGTATCAAAAGTAATTTGTGTTTGCTCTGGTTTTGCACTTCTATGCCTTTGATTTGATTTGATTTTTCTTTGATTGTATAAATTAATTCCACTGAATTGAAACTGCATCATAATGGAACTAAATAAAATTACCGGTACTGGTCAACTGATTTGGAATATTTGTTACTGGTACATGTACCTTTCCCCCATCCACGACAGCAAGTTTTCTCCAGAGAAGACCTTCTTTACACACCTGAAAAAATATTAGAACCATTAAAACAAATTAATGTTATATTTTGCTATCACGAGGCTTTATAACTTTTTGTGTCTACTGCAATTGCACAAGTGGACACTTTGCTAAAACCAAAAGCTGCAACAATTAAAGTTGTAACAATGAAAGCTGTAACAATAATGCAACAGGAAAGAGATTAAATTCACTAAAGGCCAATGACACAATCAGTGTTCCAGTTGGTCTCAGGACAAAAACCCGACAAGGCTGGCTTCCCGACCTGACAAATCAAATGGCTAACTTAAGGAGATTTAGAGAGACACACAACCTGTTGACCCCTTAAAATAATCAGGGTTGCCACTCATTAGAACATAAAAAATTCCCTGACTTTACACTGACCTCAAAACAATTTTCACTGACTTTGCATTAGGCGAATTATCAAATAAGCCACATCCACTATTACATTTGCTTCAGCTTCTTTTGCAGACCACCAATATTCTTCTCTTCATTTTCGATCTCTTTACGTTTTTCACGGGATTTTGAACGCATGGCATTTGACTTCACCAAAATTCAAACAAAATTCCCTGACTTTTCACGGACTTTTACAAGAACTAAAATTTTCCCTGACCTTTTGTAAAATTCCCTGACTTTTCCTTGACCTTGAAAAATTTTTGTTTTTCCCTGACTTTTCCCTGACCATGGCAACCCTGATAATTCATCAACTCCCTGCCCGCATCGGACGTGAATCATGCAAATACAATTTTGCAATTTATACAGACTAAATTCTTCAAAAGCTGACACTTTCAACATTAAAACCTCTGAACCTTTAAGTATTTTGTTCTTTTAAGATGTGAAAATGAGGAAAAATTAGCCAAAGACAAGATGATAAAAAAGGCCACAACGGCATAACAGCCACATGGGTTAAGAATATCATTGCTACAACAGATGACCTAGTTGGCTTCAACTTAGAAAACTATAACGGGTAGACCCAGGTACACCTTAAAAATTTGATTTCAAAACTAGAAAGGTTTAATTAACTGTACAACCAAAAATTAAGTAAACACATGCCCCCCCTATTTTTAATCAAGTGTTCCCTGCTAGACCTATACCATTACTACAAGTGATGTATAAACTTTTAAAGACTGTTCAATACTTACTTCTAACATGCCTGGCACTGCATCACCCCGCTCTTTGTTTTCCTGTGATTATAATACCATGGTGATCAATCATTCAAATGGTTATTTATTTTTTAAAAGGACAGTGTCACAGAGATTTGGTGTCATTTTAAAAACCAAAAAAATGTTTGTGTATTTTAAAGAAAACAAAAAAAAAATGGTTCAGTTTTGTGCTAAATTACAACCCTAGTGTACCAAAACTGTTGACATCCCTAGTTACAGATGGATGGATCAGAATAAATTGCAACTTGAAAAAAGTTAACCTAACGTTTTTCAAGTTCCCACAGTTTCATTTCCATTAATGGGCAAGAACAGATCATGATTTGTTCCTCTTTCAAAAATTGGTTGATTACTTTCTCTTGGTTTTTTAGTATTATTTTCAGACGGAATAGCGAGTGTCAAATCTTCCTGCATTTTTGATGCAGTTCTGAAAGTCACTTGCCCAAATGGCGAGTGCTGTCAAAATTAAGTTCCCAACTCCGATTTTGTAAATAAGTAAAGGTATTGTAGCATGGTCTTGACCAAAACAGGTCAATATCGCTGACACTGCCCCTTTAATTGCTTATAAATTTTATGCAGTTAGTTATTTGCATAATTACTTTCACAGTTAACCAGAAAGATGAGCTTGATCTTTTTACTTATAACTCACTTTCTAAAAATGGATCATGCTTTGAATGTCAGTGTGCTAAATTCTAGTCTCCAAATGGGAATCAAGATACATGTTTATTGCTTTCCAAAAAAAGTAAACAGGATACTAATTTTATTACAGAGCTAAAATTGCATATTTGTAAATAATTATAATATTTTTCTTTGTTTAGACATCCAACACAGTGACAGAACTTTTACAAATATAAGTCAAGCAAAATGTGTTTCTTTATTATGAATTGACTTTAATCAACCCTAACCCTCAATTCCGACAAGACCTTGGAAGGTACTGTTGGATAGCTTTCATTTGAATGGTCACACTATAGGATTACATCCACAGACTCAAAAGCTAGAACCACTATGTACCGCATAATAAATAGTACTACTGGAAAGTCCTGCTCGATAGCTTTCATTTGAATGGTCACACTATAGGATTACATCCACAGACTCAAAAGTTAGAACTACCTTGTACAGCATAATAAACACTACCACAGGAAAGTACTACTCAATAGCTTTCATTTGAAAGGTCACACTATAGGATTACATTAAAACCACCCTGCCATAGGAATGTACTGCTCAGGAGCTACATTGATATTGTCACACCATAAATGTACACTGTAGGACATTATCCATCCTTCATTCACATAACAAGACTGTGATGTGGCAGTGAAACGGTACACTGTAAATCCCAAATCTTGATCATCATCTACATGTAAGCTCTCAATGTAATATCAATGCACTATTAGGTGTACAGGCCTTGAGAATTACGGAAATGATCACCATAGATGAATTGTCTTTATATTTAAACAACTTCTCCAAGCTAGTACTCTATGAAAGGGATGGAGATAAGAAAAGATAATTTGTATGTTAACCCTTTGGTTTAAAGTGTTAAGGAAAGACTAGTACCTCTTCCTCCTTTGTCGCCTCCAGTGACATTTCGTACTTGGGTGACGATGGAGATGACGTTGCCATCACGTAAGAAATGCGCCTGTTTGTTCGTTGGATGGTAGCTTCACTGGTGACCTTTCCTTCAGATGAACCTGAAAACACCTGTAGACATGAAGACCTGTATTTAGCAAGCAAATTTTATATTTATTTAACCTTTGTTTCCTAACAGTGGCCAAGTTAAGAACAATATCGAAAGAATGAAAAACAATATTATTATTATTTGAAGTTAACAGCAGTACTGCTCACTATGTTTCATTTGTACAATTTCATCCACTGACACAAAAGTAAAAACCACCTTAAACAGTACATGTGTGTATAACAAACAGTACAACAATAAAGTACTGCTCAGTAGCTTTCATTTGAATGGTCACTCGTTAGGGTTTCATTCACAGACTCAAAAATTAGAACCACCTTGTACAGCATAGTAAACAGCACCACAGGAAAGTACTGCTCAGTAGCTTTCATTTGAATGGTCACACTTGTACAGCATAATAAACAACACTACACTTTTTATGGTACTGTTAATACATGTAAGTAATTTTTACAACAGAAAATTTGGATTATTGTTCAATTCTTAGCATGGCTAGCCTTTGAGTGAAGCAAAAAGATAATGTAGTACCTCATCCTCTTGCTCATCGGCAGGGATATCCATCCCCTCCTCTCCACTAACATCCTCACAAAGCTCCATACCAGAAGAAACATGCACCATAACTGGTGGCAACATTGTAGACAATGCATCAAACAAAGACGACTTTGAGGGTTTTTTGTTTTGAGGAGCAGTAGCCCAGACTTTCTGGTCCGAAGAAGCAGGTGTGCTATGCGAGGTCGCCATTAGATAGGAAACACGCCGTGGCTTTGGGCTGCCCTGTTTACTGGCTTGAGAGGAATCTGATTCCGATGCACTGACACCAAATGTTGGTGCGAAAGTCATTTCTTCAAACGATGGTTTGTTTGGGAACACCGAAACCTGGCTTGAATATCCACCCTGCTTTATGTGGTTATCGCTTTGCCGAGGGACTTTTGCAGGATGAGGAGAATCAGAATCTGTGTACATTTCTGTGTTTGACTCTGATTCCACCCATCTTTCACTGGAGCTACTCTGTCGCTGAGAATACACATCTTTACTTTCCAGCAATGTGGTCCCCATGGTCGAGGATTTCAACCCCCCTTGACGATCTTTATTCATACGGGTGGCAAGTGTTCTAATTAAATAGGAGGTGGTTTCCTCATGCGATGCTCGAGACTTCTTATAGCCTGGATCGGCTGCTACAGGTTGGCGGGAACCTACGTCCAGGTTTGTGTTCATGTATGTTGTAGATGGACTGTCCGACGCTACCGTTCTTGGCGAGGAGAGCATAAACGGGGGCATGCTTACTGAACTAGGATCATCACTTGTCCCATAGACATCAGTCACATTTACAGTGTTACTGCCAGTTCTGCTTCTATCCTCAAGACCTTGTAGTTCCACACCTGGAAGTGAATGAGAACGACTCTTTGTCCGGGAATCTTCCAAAACAGTTAGTGTATTTCCCACTTTTGAGCCCTTCTCAAATCGAAGTGCAAGTGGTCTACCCATAGAATCAGTTGCAGCCATAAAATAAGAGCCATCCATGTGACGGGAACTTGTGCTGCCACTTTCAAGAGCACTGGAACTTCTTGATTTCAAATTGCTATTATAGTCCACACTATCAGAGGTGATAACAAAACTTCGATTCTCCATTGCTGTCCTGTCTACAGAGCCACGCCTTAGTGTAACAACAGGAGTAGGCGTGTCACCACTTACGGCTACCGCACTTTGAGAGGTCTTGTCAGACATTTTTAAATGGAATGAGTTTGCAGGGCTTATAGTCACAGTGGACATGACTCTTCCTGGGCTCTCACCGCTTGATCTTCTCCTGAACATCGGCTTCGGTTTTACAGGTGGAGGTGACTGGCTGAGCTCATGCGAACTTACAGACATCTTTGGAGGAACAGAGAGTGCTGGTGTCACCTAAATGAAATAAACATAAGGGACATCAAGATTCCTCTTTGGGACATCAACAACAACAACAACAACGATTTATTTTTCAAATAATAAAACAAAATATAGTAGCAACCCGCAAATAACTAGTCAAGAGTTAATCATGGCGGGTTGCTATGCACTAAACAGTTACAGAAGCTCACTATAAAATAAATGACTGATAACAATTGATAAGAAAATAAGGAATGGATAATTTATGATTAGTTACAACAACAAATAAATTAATTAATAATAGAAATAAATGTTTTAAAATTACGAAGACTGGTACAAAGAAATTCGACAAACATCAGCAATATTCAATTCAATCAATTCATTCAATTCATCAGCAATATTCAACATCAGCAATATTCAACATCAGCAATATTCAATGGCATATTTTCTAGAAAGGTAACTATGAACTGAAAGACCACATATGATATAATTATTATTTAAAACGTCTTATCCGGGTTATGCTTTCTGCAAGGACGAAATACCCAAAACAAACAAAAGAGACCAAACAAATGAGCCTGTAAACAAGCCACCATCTGGTTGACCTTAGTAACCAGGCTAAATAGGAGCATGTACTCAAGAAATGTTTGCGGTTACCAAGCTTTTTTTTTGCGTGGAACAAACTGTGATTGAAAGTGTGATTTATTTTTTATACAAGACGTTGCTACATGTAGTTTATGCAGTGTTTTCTGACAAAATTAACACTATACACTTCTACAGAAAAGGCATACAATGTCAGTTGTTAAAAATGTAAGGTAAAAAAAAAACATGATCAGCTTAATTTCTTTTGAAAGGTCAGGCAGACATTGTATTCAAGACCAATGTTGCTTCATTTGCTAATCAACTAACACTTTTAAAGCAGTTGTAAATGCTAATTGAAGAATTTAAAAGCATTTTGTGAGAACTATTTTTTTCTTAAGTTTATGGTGTGTCTTATAACCAAGTGTTTTACTGATATTTTGGGTTTGTAAACTTAACATGATTCAGTTGCTTAGTTTTGGTTGTTTTATAACCAAGTGCGTCTTATAAACGAGTAAATACGGTATCTAGAGCAGCTTTGAATTGATTCTGTGACAGTTATATTTCCAGGATATGTAGCAGTAGCCACGCACCTCTTCAGAACCTCTAATTTCATTGGACCTGGTTATCACACACTTGTATTGTTTTTAGGTCTAGGGTCCATTGTTCTGTTGTTTGTTCTATTGTTTTCTTAGCCAATCTTGTGAGGCGTTCCGAGAGGTGCGTACCGCTTCATATGTAGTGGAAGTTCATTCCACAAATCAATACCATTAGGGAAGAAGATCCCCTTGTACATGTAAAGGTTCTACGAACTTGAGTGTCTCCTCAACCAAATTGACTAAGCACATGTCTAAATTCAAAATTTATATTTAACTACATCAGGATTTCAACACCTTTTTGTAAGGAAGGGTCGCTCAAATATGAGCCAGTGACATGCAGGGCTCGACACTAACTTTTTGGTGTACTGGACATATGCAAATAATTCTCAATTAATCTGAAATGTGAAGTCAGATTTTAAAGAGTTTCTCCAAAACTTTTACAGGCCAAAGTGTGATTTTCACTGGCCAATGTCCAGTTGACCACTGTTAGTGTCGAGCCCTGGACATGTAGAGCATTTCTTATTCATAGATTGGCTCACATGAGCCTTTGATTGGTTACCATAAGCAACAGCAGAAAAAAACAATTGCAGAAGAGCCGCTATTTTTGCCCAAAGTTTAATTTAGAATCTGGTTAACAGCTTATCTGCAGTGACTTGAAAAAGAGGATTTAACAGAAACATAATATTGATTTTATCATGTAGCCAAGTTAAGAAAAATAACATTATTAAATAAAATAACAGAGATAGATTTTAGATTTTTCTACAAAATACAATGTACTGTACATACCATTTGAAGAACACAGTCTTCTTTAGGTATAATACCTAATTCCAACAATTCTTGGCTGAAAAACAAGACAGTATTTTATAACTTAGAAAAATCTACATTTATTTATTTAAGTTCTTGAGTTTTGATTTTGGACAGGTTAAGGGGTCATTAAGTTACAGCAAATGCCAACAATCTAGAAACAAATAGAAATCAAATCCTATTTTTGGATGTCATTACATTGTGATGAATTTTACCATAAGCAACCAACAAACGTTTTTACAAGTTCTGTTTACAAGTTTTGTAACTAACTTTGCACTCCTGTGATAAACAAAGCAACAAACGATCTTGTAATCTCATGTCACTTCATGTTTATCACAGGTGTGTAAAGTTGTAACAAACAGTAATTTACATACCTTGACAGTATGAGCTCAATCACTTGAGAATACGACTTTCCTATTACTGGGTGCCCATTGACAGAAACAATCTGATCACCTTTTTTCAAACAAAAACAAAAGATAATTAAATTGAAGACCAAAAACTAAAATCAACCAACCAGAATGCTCATTTGCTGGTCCTGAAAGATCCTGTGACAGGACAGGATGGCATGGAAATGGCAAGCATGCAGCCCTATTCTCCAGTAGGAGAGATAGATGATAATGATGATGGTGGTGGTGGTGGTGATGACGGTGGTGGTGGTGGTGGTGGTGGTGGTGGTGGTGATGATGATGATGGTGGTGGTGGTGGTGATGATGGTGGTGGTGGTGGTGGTGGTGGTGATGATGATGGTGGTGGTGGTGATGGTGGTGGTGGTGGTGGTGGTGGTGGTGGTGGTGGTGATGATGGTGGTGATGATGATGACGGTGGTGGTGGTGGTGGTGGTGGTGGTGATGATGAATGATGATGATGATGATGATGATGATGATGTACAACACTCACCTGTAGAGAGTCCTGCCCTGTCCGCAGGTCCACTGGGTGACACCTGGCGAACAAACACAGTGTCCATAGGCTCTGTCTTCTGCCGCTCAACGTCGTCAACATGGTGGTCAAGTCCATTGACACCAGGTCTGGGACCAGACTAAAGGAAAAGAAGAAATACAAGCTGACTGACCAACAGAGGTAATTATCACAAGACAAGGCGAGGAACTTATTTGCTCTTCTGATCAAGTGCGGGAGAAAATGGAAAATTTCAGCGCAGATTGTGTGTTTAGAGGGCTGTTATGGGATTTTCAATGTTTACAGCTGATTGACCAAGTGAGAATTTGCATATTTCTCCCTGTGTGCTATAGCTCATCACAATAAGTCTGCACTAACCTCACTTGTTTTTCTTATCAGCTCTGGGGGGTATACCACAAAATGCCGCAGGGTAAATCCAAAACCATTGCTCTGACGTTGCAGACTGATTAACTTGGAAGGTGGAAGAAATGCTGGGTTGCTGCCAAAATCTTTGTTTTGTGTCCAGGCCAGTTCACTTTCCTAAAGAAAAAAATAGTACATGTATGCTCGAAGTCAGATGAGAAAGTCAACTACTTTTTTTTTTATTCAATACTTGCCACCTACCAAAACAAAGTCATCTACATGTATGTTCTAACACACAGATGGTTTTTTTTTTCAAAATTCTGACATACCCAGATTATGGAGGTCACTGACTTCGTTTTGGAGAAAATCAGTATGGATCTGCTTCTGAGCGAGGTGCTTTAATTTGGAGAAAATTGATTTTCACATTTTTTTGAAAGGAAGCAAGACTTAATCTAAATTCTGAAATCTGGTACTATCAACTCTCATATCTTGTAAAGAGATTATAAAGGAAGGAATACAGAAAACCTTCGACACTTTCTCGTCATTAGAGAAAGTATTTTTTGCATACTATTCTTGGTTTTCACTTACGTCATATCAAAATTCGGAGGCATTAAACAACAGATTTCAATCCCAAAATGTTCATGGAATTGTAGAGAGTTTAAAACTACACATCTGGGCCAAATTTTGAAGCACAAGAGCATTCCATCCAAGAGTTTTAGGCAAACGAGTATTAGACATTCTTAGTAAGAAATGTATGGAGCGGCCATCTTTGTGCCCCACTCAGGGGCACAAACATGGCGGCCAAAAATTCAAAGTCTTAATTACACCAAAAATCAAAAAATGAAAAAAATTGTAACAGTATTCCCTATAAGTTCCATTAAATCAGCTTATATGCACTTATAATGCAAAAAAATAACTTTCGGCTGATATAATTTTGTTTATTTTCATGGCTTATCTGAAATAGCTAGTGTGATGAATTGTGTGACATATTTAAACCTTGAAAGATTATAACACTGGTATCCACATACCATGTTAGAAAGAACTTTGTAGGATGTATATCTTAGATTTTTTAATTTTTATGACGTCATGAGAAAACCAAGAATACATGAAGTACATAATTTTACAGATGAACATGTAGATGTACATGTCTGTAGCAAAATTTACTATTAACACTTAAACAATTCCAACACGAAAGACATGTTTTGATGATCTGAACAACTGTGCTTTGGTAGCCATACTCTGTGACTCTGTGACAAAGAATTAATACCTGTTTAATCAACCATTTTAACAATGGAATGGGTTTAACCCTTAAATTCCCAATAATTATCGAAATAGAAATTCTCCTTTCTTGTCCCTAGACCTTTGACAAGTTCACATTGTTTTTGAGTGGGTATACTGTTCAACTTTACTCCTTTGAGAATACATTGATGAGATTGTCACAGGTTTACACTTTGAAAGTGAGGCTTGGGGATGAAATTACCTAGTCTGGCATATATAAACATGCATAAGCGCTATTCATCTTAGGTGATCAAATCCTTAATTTTCATGACCTCCCAAATTAATTTAACATTGATATTACAAGGAGAAATTTGATTGTGATCACTTCTGGGGCTAAAAAAGTTAATGCCATTTATTAATTTTCTGTAGTTAAACAAAAACGTTTTCAATAATATTATTCAACAAACCACCTGTGAATCATTTTTACATAGTACTTCTCCAATGTGCTACATGTATGTTCCTATTTTTTCCGCATTTCTGTGTCTCAGACATGCTTTAAGTGTATATGAAATATAACCTTAATTTTGATGGGTAGTGTAAATTTTTATAAAGCTGTTAATCTGTGAAGATTAACTTATCTTTAAAAAAAGAACCAAGAATTAAAAGAATTTAAGACATTCAAAGTTATAAGTTGGATTAAGTGCTCTATAACAAGTGATCAGCCAAGATAAGAAATAAAACCCTAAAAGCTTCTACAATCGTCTTTACATTCATCCACAGTAGTGTTTGTATTTTTAAAAGTAAAGATAAGATGTCTTTCATTGAAATATAACTATTTAACCCTTTATTTCCCAATATCAAAATACAAATTCTCATCGATCTTACAAGGAGAAATTTGATGCTGATCACTATTGAGGCTTTAAAAGGGTTAAAACCTCTAACAATGGGGGAGCCCAAATCTGAAACATTTTCAAAAACTTCATCAGTTAAAAATTTTAAAACAAACACATGTACAGTGTAGAACCAAAAGTACTGTACAACAGCTTTTAGTCAAAGTTACTTAGCTTTTTGTCAAAATTATAGTCAGTGCAGAACTTTTCTGTGGTGCGCAAATATGCTCAACAGGCAACAAGGTGGTTCTAATGTTTGAGTCTGTGGATGAAATTCTAAAGTGTAACCATTCAAAAAAAAGCTACATGTACTGAGCAGTACTTTCCTGTGGAACCATTACGCTACACAATGCAGTTCTAACCTTTGAATCTGAGGACCTGAAATTCTTAAGTGTAACTATTCAAATGGAAGGTACTGAGTACATGTAGTACCATCCTCCCTTTGATACTGTTTACTTTATGTATGCTACACAGTGTGATTCTACATTGTAACTATTGTGTACATGTATGAGCACCTGAAATTCTCAAGTGCAATCATTCAAATGTGTTCATGTTCTTGCAAATAGGCTGCATCCCTGATTTTAAGCGAAAACTTTAGATCAAAAAGGGGTTTTTCACTGGTTTTTACAGTAGTTAGCCCAAAAATAACTAGTTACACTGCAGTAAAAATTAACCACTTAGATCAAAGGCTTCTAAGAGCCAACCCATGAATAAGAAATGCTAACATGTAACGCAATATTGCGGTGAGATATGTTTTCACACTGAAGAAAAAAAAAGAAAGAGGAAATAAAGGTGTCTTAATGTTGCATTAAAGACTCCAAATGCAAAACATCTTTAAGATTGTTGTTTATATTCATTTACAACAAATTAGTTATTGTTATCGCTGGATTCACGTTATTCTTGTTACCAAACGCAGTCGTAAACAATTACTTAACCAGTTAAAATTTACAATAATTTGTTGCAACACACACATGTACAGTGTAGATTGTAAGTGACACCAGAACATTACTGTGACCCATAAGATTAACTCAAGGGGATTATGGATGTTCTAACAACCACATTTTGACATCCTCAGTAATCTACATGTATAAACAACAGATCAACCCAAAAATGAACTTTACGATGATTGACACAAATATTTATTTTGGATCTTCAAATTGATACTTAAAATTAGTGATATTGTCCATTTAACAATGACATGCGACCAAGTGGGGAGATGCAATATCCATACATGTGACATTTGTACAAGTGTACTTGTCAGTGTTAGAATTCCATTTGAACTATATATAACAATCATATTATTGAGCATAGGTCTTACATGTAACTGCATTTTTGTTGGATTCCAATGAACCACGGGCTACAATGTACATGTAGCTAAATGTGGGTGCTGTGAGATGATTTGTTATTTTTCTAATAAAATTAGGTTTTTGGTCCTAACTTTTAAGTATGTACATAAAATGCTGAAGTAAAACCATTCAAATTAAAGTTATTGAGCAGTACTTTCCAGTGGTGTTAAAAAATGTGGCCCTGTTTAGTGCTGGAAATAATTTTCTTGCTTGGAAGGACCTCCCTTTTGATCGAACATTTCACATTTGGATTTTCTCTAAGACACATCCATTAGCATACATGACGCGCTATAGAAGTTTTGCAGTTTGCAATACATTATAGGGTGATTTCAAATCACACAGCATTTTCTGAATTTTCTCAAATGGAGAGACCCTTTTACATCAAAATACATGTTAATGGCACAAGCAAAATAATTTTATATTTAAACAGACTGTCAAGACAAAACCTACATGTACATATAAATGCAAGTCGGACATCTCACATGCATCCGAGCATTAAAATTAGTCTGACATTTTAGGATTTTGGTCGGTGACCGACTGCTTTTTGCAGCACTGATGCTGTAAGAAATAGTTGTAACTCTTGAGTCTATCGATATAATCCTGACAGAAGTGTGACCATTAAAATAGGGCGGTAGGATAAGTGGAAGGGATCTGAGACCCCATCAAACCTACATGTACATGTCTACATGTATGTTTCTTTTGTATTTCAAAACAATCATTTTAAACAAAACAAAAGTGTGAAGTTGAGTTATCATTTTCTGGCTGCATTCTGTAAAATTAAGTCCTCCATGAACATGCATCCATGAAACTGGGTCATTTACAGCTGTAGCCTGGTTAGCTCAGTTGATAGATCGCCAGTCTGCAGAATGCGAGGTTGCGCGTTCGAATCCCGGCCGGACCAACACTCAGGGTCTTAAAATAACTGAGGAGAAAGTGCTGCTTTTGCTATAATATCTGCAAATGGTTAGACTTTATAGTCTTCTCGGATAAGGACGAAAAACCGTAGGTCCCGTCTCACAAACCCTGTTCTTATATACATGTAATTCTGTGGGATGTTAAAGAACCCACACACTATTCAAAAAGAGCAGGGGACGTAGTCCCCGGTGTTGTGGTCTATCTTCAGTAGGCTCATAAATGGACCGATAGCAGCAGCCAGTGGCGCCCTTTGTATGCTGACATCGGAGCCTACTGCAAAATATTGTAAAAGAGGACATGAATCTTTGTCCTCTTATCCACGACATTACTATTACTATTACCACATAGCAGGTGCAGGTCCATTTGTAGGGAGAAATCTTGAGGACTCGCGCAACAGAGAAACGTGCAAAGGGGACTTTGCCCATAAATATTCTGGTGCCTGCTATGCTATGCAGGCTTGGGTTACTCAGAAAAGCACTAAGCTTGTACATAATGTAATTACCAAGTAAACATTGATGTTAACAAGGATATTTGCACAGTTAATCTGCAAACACACTACAAGAATGTTTCAAAGTTTTGTATTCTACTGGGTGAAATTCAACCAAGAATACTACAACGTACATGTACTGTATGTACTCAAAAATTTCTTAACTGCATAATACAGTGTACAGTAGAAACCAAACATGTTACATTTGTGTAATATTTTTCAGTTTCAAAGCCATGGTTCAAGTACACCGTACATGTAGCACACGGAAGTAGAAAAACCTGGATTAATTACGACCAAAATAAGGAAAAATACATGAAAATAATAAACAAAAAAATTTGGACATTTATATAGTGCACTTTCTATGTGAATATATTCAAACGCTCTTTACAACACTGTTCGGGGGACTTTGCCAGACTGCTTATGCAGTTTACAATGTCGAATGTAAAACAGGTGCCCCCATAACTTAAAAAAAGCAGACCACAGACACCAAGGACTACGTCTTTGGTTTTCTTTTATCTCAGATTCATTATCATATAAGACAAAGGAAAACAAAACACAAACTGGTTTACAACAATTTAAAGGGAGGGTTTCACAGTTCAGCGCATGTGCAAGTTATGACGTAACTCATTTAATTTCATTGTTAAGACCAATCGGAATCGAGTAGATAACTCCGGCGGGAAATTTGCCCGTGAAAATGTCGCGGTCAGTCAGCTGATTGAATAGATGATTATTCATACCCATGTGTGCCATGAAAACCACCAGTGCGTAGAATAAATCCTTCGGGTCAAAGGTTTTATTCAGTGTTGACTTTGTCGGTGTAATCTGTTGAAATTTTCTTTAAATTTTGGTCATCCTTCGCTTTGTTTGGACTAATTATAGTATGTGATTATCAGTGCTCGACCTTAGCGGTAGTCCACTAGTCCAGGACTAGTAAAAAATGGGTTTGGGCTAGTAAAATCAGAGAACCACTAGTCAATTTTTCACTCGACTACCAGATGATGCCTGTTGGCTAGTGAATTTCAAACCTCACTTGCCCAAGGACTAGTAAGCCAAAAAGTTAAGGTCGAGCACTGATTATTGAAGTAAATGTGAGTGGTTTTTCAACCGATAAAATTGGTAAGAAAGCGAATAAAGCATTTTAAACTGTGCACATGCGCTGAGCCGTGAAACCATCCCTTCAAACCAAAGAAAAACTTGAACCAGGACGTGTCCATTTGGACCATCCAGTTAGTGGATACAGCAACTGCTCTTGAAAATACATGTAGAACATTTCAATGAATTTGTATGTTGAAAGGGGAAGGGTTACACATAGGTTTGAAATCGTATTGAAAAAAAACAACTACTGCATACTCATCACAAACATGATATTATGGCATATCCCACTTAACATTGGGAAAACTACTACACTGTACTTAAAACACAAGAAAAGCGTTTCATCGGGATTTCCAAACACAGATAAGTGGTTCGTAAAAACAGGGAATGGCTGAGTTTTTTGACTGATTTTGAGGTCTTTGGATTCCTGATGAAACAATTTTTAGTGCTTGATATGGCTTCTCAAACTGATCATTATTATTTTACAGCGAAAACAAAGGAATAAAATCACAAAAACCGACAAATGTCAGCTAATTTAGATCGGTTTTAAAGGAATTTACTGGCCATTGTAGAAAAGTGGCTGTTGTGGGGAAGAAGGGGTGTAATATGACACAACAGAAGTCACATAACGTTTCTTACTCTAGACATTCATTAGTGATCGGAGAGCATGTTGATGGTCTCCAGAGGCGCTGGATCTTTACTCTTTTGAATTCATTGCTGAAATCTTAATTCAGTTTTTATTATTATAAAGAAACAGGTGGTTTCATTCTTCTCAGTTCTGAACTCAGTTTTTAAAGGTGGCAATACTGTTCAAGTCATAATAATTTATATACCATGTAATTATTAAAAGCTTGTATTTTAAAAAATTCCCACTCCATCAGCCTCAGTCCCATAACAGAATAATAAGAGGAATGACTAGCCTTAATCTAATGGATTTAATCTTTGCCTCCCTTAAACAAATGCAATAGTTTAAGCACATACCCCACACTACATGTTTATCAAGTCTTATGATCTTGTTCTCAGCTTAAAATAATTATTTTGTATACACAGGTCTGTCATTAAGATTTGAGGTTGCCAGCTACACAAGGAAAATAGCATTGAGATAACCTCAAGATAGCCTCACGTGGTTGTTGTATGTTGGTCATTTTCAAACTTTTAGTTGCCGATCATCGTACATGTAACTGCAGTTGCTGGCCATAATAACCTGTTGGTTACTAATGACAGCCCTGTATGCATGTACATGTAGTTGTTTGTGCGACCATTATGGAGGGGTTATTTTGGGGGTTGAGGATGCAGTACATTTTTTTATGAGTTGGCCCTTCCCGTTGTGGAGTTTATACCCTTTGTAGGGAGGTTAAAATAAGATTAAATGTATGGATTGTTGGTTGGCACAAAAAATGTTGCCTGTTGTTAAGGGAGATGGACTTTTTTGGGAGGTGGCCGTTAGTAGAAGTTCGACTGCGTTACACTTAGATTATTATTTCATCTCCCAAACTGTCTGTTTTATTGTTTCATTTACATGTACCCTTGTTAAAAGATTTTGGAGAAAAAAGGACTTGACAAATGCTTAACTTCAAGGACTGTTAACAAACAAGAAGAGAAATATGTAACCAATTGAAAACAACATGATTCATACAAAGGATTATTTGTTACCAAGAATAAACGGAGGCACAATATTAGCCCATAATCACGCCTCGTAAAATAAGCATAATGAAGCAAAAAATTAACAAGGTCATAATTTTAATTCTGTGCACAGAGTTCTACGTGTATGTTACATGCAACTGCACTTGTTTGCACTTTAAGGGCTTCACTAACATTTCTGAAATCGAATTCGGTGCAATTCTAGACTGTAAAACTGTGAAGACAATTGACCTTGAAATCAAAGAAAATAAAACCCTTTCCACATGAGCACTCTTGCAAGTAAATCATCACTTATTTCTAAATTATAACCTTGCCTAAAACAATAGATAGGCGTCCAATGTTTGTGAAGGACGACATGATCGGACAGTATGTGCGAACCAAAACACTGTTTTAAAGTTCGATTCACGACAAATGCACAAGCGAAATCGAACATCTTCAATGCCAGGAGAGTGTTGAAAAAAAAAAGGGATTTACCAAGACGTGAAAAAAATCTTTTAGCAAGATAACTATCTCGCTATTGCGCCAACAAGACCTAGTGAATTTTAATACTAGAGAATAACAACACAAGCGTAAATAACTTTGTTAGAAGCTATTGTGATGTGAAATATTAAACAATCAAGCGTAAACTGTCGAGCAGAGAACACAGACCGGTTTTGCGTAAATACGGTGGGCTCCAGACATTCGATTTGAATATCCATATGCTACAATATGTAAAAGAATGCTTCAAGCGGTTTACTTATGCTCCATGAACAGAAAGCGGATTAAGTAGAGACGGTTCGCTAATAAAAATATCCACTACATTAATCGAAAATGATAAATCAAAATGAAACACTTTTTATTTCGCGTGAGGAAATTTACTACAATAAAGGAGTTTACAAAGTGTGGCAGTCTGTGACACGAAACATAGTTAATGCAAACATAAACATGCCTTTCGGTACAGTTCACGGCTCGTGTAAAACAACAGTAATTCTAGATATCGTTCGAAAGGCGCGATTCACTGTTCAACAAACGTAATGTGGTTGGAATTCGATGCAAGCGAGAGTCAAGAATTGCTGAGGAATTTTAACCCCTGCCGGAATACTACAATGTTTAAGATTAGTAATTGTATTGAATAGGATCAACAAAAACCCATAACCTCTACATTAAAACACAAGAATCGAGATAACTTACCTCCACGTTTCCTCTAATAGAAGCCATATGTTGTTGAGGTACAGCTAAATTTAACCCATGTCGAAGAGACAGCAAAGCGAGGGGAAACGGGCTTCATGCAACTAAAACCATAAACGAATCCCCAATAGATCGTCGATATAAATTATTGTAGTTGATAATTCGTAATTACTCGTTTATTCCAATGTAACGAATAACTCGTTCAGCAGAATTGCGGCCCCCAAAAAAGCAGATCGGCGATTTTGTCCCGCAAACGAAATCACAGATTTACGAAGAAGTAGAAATAGGGCAGGACCAAAGGAACGAGTCTATAATATTAACCTCATACCAGCTAACACACACTGAGCGATTTTACAAGGACAAGCGACACTCTCCAAAGCCGCAAACTCCAATTACTTTAAAATAGTAAACGACACTGTTGTAGTTGTTTTTCCGATGATCTACTGGGCGTCGACACAGAACCATCCAGCGAACACATCCGGCAAAATTTGTCCGGTTTTACGCACAACTGTTAAGGTTGCCTCAATCAAGACAGCAATAAACGTTCAAAACAACATTCCAGCCAGCGAATGCTCCATGATTTCGCGTAAACTTGCACAACTGCAAATCACTGAGACGACTAATAGACGTATGACAGCCGATCTAAGCTCTCGGTGCTTTGTAACTTTCCAATTTGGCAGTAATTTGCGGAGTAAAATGTCCGATTTGGACAGCTAATCTCTTTTGCTCAGCTTTGCTGCAAGCGCCGAGTAAAGCTGTCACGTGACCTAACATTCCGATCCTTCCTTCTGATTGACTTGGAAATGAGGCTAGAGTAATAAAAGATGGCGTCCATGTCAAATTTCATCAAATTTTGATTATTCTTTTCATTCCTTTTAAGCCATTTATGACGTATTCCGGTTTTTAGGAAGCCAACAGCTTTCATTGCTCACGAACCCCTTGAGGTGGAACTAACGAGAATAAATGTACGAGTAAATAAATGGGCAATTTTATTTGATGTGTGAACGTCCTGACAGCTGTTGACAATATCATGGGGATGAATATCAATTAAAATGAACGAATAAAATTTGCCAAGGAGCTCGCCGGAAGTGAGTTGAGATAAGATAAGCAATCAACTCAAGGATGAAAAAATTCTTAATTTACCACCTCAAATCTGCCCACAAAATTAAGGGTACGTAATTGTACTCTCAAGTGATTTCGTTTTAGTCAATCATTTCATGATTTCGTTATTGGAGGAGGATGACAAAAATCTTTTTTTTTATTTTTATAGCTCATAAAATGGCTTATATAGTGCTAAGCCAAGGAAAGCTGAAGAGGATAGATTAATTGGGATTTATTTACGTCGAGGGTGCGGTTAATAATAAGGCCACGCCCAATTACTATTTATAACACTGCGATATGGCTGTTATCATCAACGGTCGAAATTCTTACTTAGATCAAGATCAAGGAACTGAAATAAAACACACGAGGATAGATCTTAAAATTCTGCCATATAACGCGCACTTTAACAGTTGGAAGGTGTTATACCAGGAGCTTAAGCTCCTGGTCTTACATAATTCAATCACACCACAGGCTTACCACCCTCTGTGCATCAGTACCACCCTCTATGCATCAGTAAAGGCTGTTCGGTTTATAAAAGTACATAGCCTCACTAAAGCCGAAATTTAGGGCTCCTAAAACTGATGAAAATGAAACAAAAACTCTCAAAATCACTTATCATTATTAACTTTGTTTTTCTGGGTTTACTTTGGCGATTTGTGGCCCGGTTTTGTGGCTGGCGAAAGCGGTATTTTTCAGTATTTTCAAAATAACGGAGTTCAACTCAGATCACGTACGTTTTCTCGGAAAATGTCATTAGCCCAGGATGTCGCTTATTTTTGGTTGCGGCAGGAGTTGCGGTTATAAAATTTTGCGTCTTGGCGTTTTTGAGGTTCTGCCAGATCTACATTTCATTTTCCACAATTTAGAACGTGAAAGATCGATCTTCGTTGTGGAACGTTATCGTTTCTACATGTTCTAGTGGAAACTGAGATCGATTTACTATTTTTTCACTGTCTGACGAAAGACAAACGCTGTAAACCTTCCAATCTGTTTGCGGTGCAGTGGCAAATTTACACTGAAGCGGCTCAGATGATAGTAAATTTTGGTGATTTAATTACCTACCGACACAATTTCTTTAGAGCCAACCCATTGCATAACCTTGGCGACCAGACGGCTCGCGCGACGAACTGCGAAAGCGCAGTAGGCGCGAGACAATGACCTCTTCTCACGGTTTTCTGTTATCTAAATTAAAAAGCTATTAAAAATTATTTTGAAAAAAGTACCAGCTAAAAGATAAACAGTTTTAACATCATCAATTGACATTTTTCTTAACGGGGGTCCTCATCGAGTAGTCGTACCCGATTTTTAGAGGTCAAAATTTGTGGATAAAATCGACCACCGTTAGAATTCTCGCGGTACCTTTAAGGGTATTGAGCCGACAAAATATGATAGAAAATGACATGTGTTGTTTTAGAATTGGTACCTCATAGGGGTAAAAATCTATTTGAGCCACACCCATCATCAATATTCTGGTACCTTTTAGGGCACCCTTGTCATTTCCCATACCCTGGAGCGAAAGAGAGACCCTGGAAATGAGATTGGGCTGGCTTACTGCCTCCAACACCGGCCAACCGCATTTCCAGGGAAAAGCAGCCTTCCTTTGGCTCGTCACGCATTCCTTCCCAACGAACGTTTCAAGATAAAGATAAGTTGACAAAAAGAACAGCTTTTTTTCTGCCAGCTCACCTTTAAACGAATCAAACAGAATTTAAAATAGCATCATAACTATTTTCTAACAAAAACTAAGCATTTTTAGTTATTTTGTCCTTATCGGCCTCTTATCCATGTTGAATGACCTGATCAGATATCAGTGATGGTGTTAAAAATGGTCCTATACAACAAAAATAGCCACGACAGAAAAGCTTGAATTTTCGATAACTTCAGGTCTTGGCTCCGAGGCTAAGGAGAATAAAACAAACGAAATCACAGCGTGGCATAGCGGCGAATAATCTTTATAGAACACGGAGCAAAGGACCGCGGGCATGCTGCTGGAGTACGTAGGATCTATAGAAGATCTCATCAGCCATAATAGTAAAATAGTAACACAAAAAAGAAGCAAAGCTGATACTACGCCAGGGGGGGGACTCCCATATAAAAATGACGGGGGTGCTCGTCGTACCTTTTAGGGGTTGAAATTTGTAGATTGGTACCGCTTAGGGTACTTAAATCTAAAATGACCACCGTTAGAATTATCGCGGTACCTTTTAGGGTATGAGCCGAAAAATATGACAGAATACGACATGTGTTGTTTAAGAATTGGTACCTCTTAGGGGTAAAAAATTTTTTGAGCCACGCCCATCAAACGAGATTCTGGTACCTTTTAGGGTGTTTTTGGAAAATTTCCGACGAGCACCCCCGTCATTTTTATATGAGAGTCCCCCCGGATACTACGTAGCCTGCAAAACAGGCGTATTTGGGGGGCGAAAGAGCGCTGCGTTTTAAAAACCGCAGACTGAGGCGAGTCAAAAGATGCGACCAACGGTGTGGGAGTCAGGTCTCCCCATCCCCACCCCCTAAAAAACGCCTACACTGCAGGCTAGATACAACGTTGAGCATTATTAAACGCGTTTTCAGCCGTTCTCAGCGGATTTTTTAATTACATGTAATCCTATCAGCTGTATTTTTGTAGTTTTCGTTCTTTGTTTTTAATTGTATTTTTTTATCAATTTTAAAGTTAGTTTTATATATCATATCTTTTGACATTTAGGTATATTTTATTTTGCTGTATCAGAAACCCATAAGTGGGTTTCTGGCTGTATATTGTTTTAATTTTTTTCTAGTTTTTTGTTTTTTCTAAGTTAGGACCTTTCTGAAAACCACATAATTCGCTTAAAAATTGCAATAATAGATTGGCCTAGCGAAGAACTTATACCATATTTTTCGATACGAATCGGACAGTTAGCCTTTATATTAGCTCCCCGGCATGATCACAAAGAAATACGCAAATGCTTTTTTGGTCGGGTGGAACTCCGCAGTAAAATGAAGTGGACCATTCCGTTTTGGGATCAATTTAATAATAGAACGTTTACACTTGTAATTTACAAGTGTAGCTATTGTTTTCAACCTCTGAAACAATGGCTGCACTTGTAAATTACACTTGTAAAAGTTTTATTAAATTGATCCTTGGAATAAAGAAATAATCGGGCTGCTTTACCCTGGGTACCAGGGGTTATCTCGCGGCACGCTTTAGTGAGAAGTCAGTCGACCGACTGGCCGGAGGCCGGCAACGAGCGGGATATAATGAAAATTTCCACCACATTAATCAAAAATGATAAATCAAAATGAAATACTTTTTATTTCGCGTGAGGAAATGTACTACAATAAATGTACAATAAATGGGAGCGCAAGAAAAGCCTCTGGCGGCACCCGCGTACGTGCAGGATATGACGTAACCTACGATGAGACTCTATTTTTGTTTCGCTTGGTAATGACCATTCCCCGTGGGAAACTCGAAACGAAAACGCTGCTAAAATTAGGCATACTGTAAAACATGGACTTGTAAACGCGGACTTGTAAAACACGAACTTGTAAAACGTGGACTTGTAAAACGCGGACTTGTAAAACGCGGACTTGTAAAACGAGGACTAGTAAACGCGGACTTGTAAAACGAGGACTTGTAAAATGAGGACTTGTAAAACGCGGGCTTGTTAAATGCGTTGACTCGCTGAGACACTAGCCTTTGGTTTTATTTTTTGTCGCTTGCCTGTCACGTAACATTTCCAGTTTGGAGAGCTTGTCCATCATATCTATATTTGAATACCGTAAAATGCTGGTTAAAACAGTAATAAAGCTATTATTAAACTTATTGTTCTGCACCCTACATGCCTTATACTTTCCTAATTAACCCGCGAATACGCGCATGCGTAATGAACGGGTTATCGGCAACGGAGACAGATATGCAAATGAGCACTCGCTCACTCGCTCAATCCTTCCATCAGCTGTAAACTTCGTGACGTAAAGCTTTGTTACGAATGCGTTTCGTAACAAGAACAGCTTGAATCCAGCGATAAAAATAAGTAATTTGTTGTAAACGAATATAAACAACAATAAGCTTACATGTAAGCAGCTTATAAGTTTGAAGTCGCGAGGTTTTACCTCACCTAACAAGTTAATAATAGATGGGCGGGAGATAAAAAATGATAAAGACATTGCCAATCAACTGAATAATTTTTTCTCTAATGTTGGAAAAGATTTAGCCTCAGCTATACCAAAATCAGACCTGGATTTTAATTTTTACTTGGATAAACCTCAGGTCTCTAGTTTCTTTTTATCACCTACCAATTCAATAGAGATTGAGAATATAATCACTAATTTAAATTCCACCAAGGCTTGTGGCCCCTTTAGTATTCCAACCTATTTACTCAAGGTTTTGAAAGGAGTTTTGTCTATCCCCCTTGAACTGCTTTTTAATCATTCATTTTCTACTGGTATAGTGCCTGACCAATTCAAAGAAGCTAAAGTAATTCCAATTCACAAAAAAGGATCTACCTGTATAGTTTCTAATTACAGACCTATCTCCTTGCTTTCCATATTCAATAAAATAATTGAGAAACTAATGTATAGTAGAATTATAAGCTATCTTGAGAAATTATCTATATTATATAATAACCAGTTTGGTTTTAGATCAAAGCATTCAACCACTCAAGCTCTCCTTCTTTTGGCTGATAAGATTCAAAATTCAATTGATAAGGGCACTTATTCCTGTGGTATTTTCTTAGATCTTTGCAAAGCTTTTGATACTGTTGATCACACAATTCTGTTAGCAAAGCTGGATTATTATGGCATCAGAGGTGTTGCAAATCATTGGTTTGCTTCTTATTTAAATAACAGAAGACAGTTTGTGTCATTGCATGGTACTAACTCTGATTACCAAACTATAACTTATGGTGTACCACAGGGATCAGTGTTGGGTCCACTTCTCTTTCTCTTGTATGTTAATGACATGTCTAAAAGCTCCAGTATCTTAGAATTTCATCTTTTTGCTGATGACACAAATTTGTTTCTTAATGATCATAGCATTCTTAATCTGGAAACCAACTTAAATGCTGAATTGGAAAAGGTGGGCCAGTGGTTATATGCTAACAAACTATCCTTGAACATTGAAAAAACTAGCTTTGTGGTATTTCACTCTCCTCAAAGAAGAATAACTCACACAATGAATCTCAGTATCTCTAAAATGTCTGTCAAATCAGAAAATCAAGTTAAATACTTAGGTCTCATTATTGACTCTAATCTGAATTGGAAAGCACATATACATGAATTAAGCAAGAAAATTTCTAGAGGCATTGGAGTCCTCTCTAAAATAAGATATTATGTCAATAATAGCATATTACAACAATTATATTATTCAGTTATTTACCCCTTCCTAACCTATGGATTGTCTGTCTGGGGCAATACCTATAGTACTACCCTTAGGCCTTTATTGATCCTACAAAAGAGAGCTATTCGCATTATAACTTTCTCAAAACCAGATGAACACTCTGAACCACTTTTTAAGGCACTTGAGATACTTAAGCTAACTGACCTAGTATTCCTTCATAATACATTATTCATGTACCAGTATCATAACAATTTACTTCCAACATCTTTTAAGAACTTTTTCCAGACAGTTTCGTCAAGACATCCGTACAATACCCGGCTTGCTTCTAAATCAACATATTATATTAACCCATTCACTCCTGAGAATTTTTACGTTTTTGAGCGATTTTCTGCATTCACACGCCCCATAGGATTTCGTGACTCCATATTTAAAGTTACCATTGAAAGTGCTGCTGTTCTAAAACACTGAAGGCTCGAGTTTACTGGAAACGTCATTGTGACGATCTCAATTTGCTTGGTTGATTTGCAATAAAGGGTCCAATATGAATTATCTACGATTTTTGGTAAGTTCACAGCCATTTTTCATCTTTAGTAGCTGCCTGATGAGCATCATTAAGCTTGGAGGTAGTTCAGAGTCCACTTCTCAATGAAGCGAGTTAGGTGTTGTACTTCGTTTACGAATTTGGCTCGTTGCTCGTTGAACTGGAAAAATGGCCGCCTGGAAACGAAGTGGCTTTGGGACTCGACTCTGGATGAATTTCTCGACCTACCGCGGCATATTTTGGAAGTTGCGACCACAGGAGAATACAACAAGCGCGAAATTTCGGCGGTGGGTCGGAGTGGCTGTGGACTTAGTATAAATATGAAATGTGTGCGGAAAGAATCGAGCGCTGTCAAAATTTTTGGCTTTTTCCCAGCATGCAGTGCGGTGGTGATATTGAAAATCGAGTCAAGGTCAGTATGCATTAGAACGAGAGGCTAAAGCTCGGCCCGAGCAACGAATAAGAGCAAAAAAAATCACTGCTAAGCTAGGACTAGGACTGAATTTTGCTGTGAATGTTGACTTTTGGGTTTGCCATGATGATTTGAATAAAAAAAACTAAAGGCAAAAACGTGATTTTTGTTGTTTTTCTATGACGTTAAAAACGGTCATTTTTGTTATTGTCCAAATTCAAACGCTGATATTCTGCAAAAATTGCTGACTTTTTTGTGTTTATTGGGTATCTCAATTTGAGGGACTTTCTAGTCAATGCTCAGAACTGCTAGTTAGGGCAATGTTCGCGCGATTGAGAAAGTTGCAATTTTTTAAAGCAGTGGAGTATTGTACGGCCGGTTTTGGCCGGTGTAGGAGCGAATGGGTTAATTCGATCAAAAAAAACTATGGGAAATTCAACATCCACTTTGCAGGTGCAAAAGTTTGGAATCAAGTAGACGAAAGTATAAAACACCTTCCCCTTAGTAATTTCAAAAATAAAATTAAACTAAACATCCTTCAGACTTATATCTAGTTAAAATCGTAACTCTTTGTTTCATCTGGTACCATCTCTTTTGTCCTATTGTTTTTGTTTTTTTTTGTTTGTTTTTTTTTGTCTGTGTTTCTGTATTGTTTTTCCTTACTTGATTAATTTATTTTTTAGCTAATGTTAATTATAGCATCTATATGCTTTATTGCCAACCTGTATATTTCATTTGTAAATATAATTTTTTGTTACTCAGCTTGATTAGCTTTCTAGTTATTCTGGGTAACATTACCTATTTCTAATTTAATTTTATATTGTAAACAGTTTTTTTTCTTTCTTTGTAAATATGGTAATAAAGTGTATTCGTCAGACTCTTTCTAAGTGATCACTCTAGTAGGCGTAACGTTTCCCCCTCACCCAACCCTGTATTAAAGTTCCCCTGTGATCAAATTTTTGATTTTCATTTTTTTACATTTTCGTGTACAATTAGACTTTCTTACTCACCTTGCCAAATTTCAATCCATTACGAACATCAGAAAACATTTTATTTTAACATTTATTTCCGAGAATTTACGGCCGCCATTAATCAACCTTGTTCCACGCGAAAAGCAACAAAAACTTTGGACTTGTTCTTCGTACAATTTTCTATGCTTATTGTTATTATAATTTCAACCCGTGAGGTATGTTTGAGTCTTTGACGTCACTTTCTCCCATTCGCAACCAAGCCTTGGAACAAGGTTGATTAATGGCGGCCGTAAATTCTCGGAAATAAATGTTAAAATAAAATGACTTCTGATGTTCGTAATGAATTGAAATTTGGCAAGATGAGTAAGAAAGTCTAATTGTACACGAAAACGTAAAAAAATGAAAATCAAAAATTTGATCACAGGAGACCCAAGGTGCGTTCATAACTGACCACTTACCATAGGAGGGAGTCAGTGATGATATCACGTGAGAAATCAGTTTCTTAACGGCGTTTTCACAGGCGATTTCTAGGTGATTTTACCGGCCGTTGTAAGTGCAGTTTACATCGACCGGTAAAGTATCGGCGATTTTCCCTTCGATTTCACGTCAATTTTGCAGCAATTTCATTGTTATGGGAACAGAGCGCATGTGAAAGCATAAAAGTTCCCTTGAGGAACCCTTAAAAACTAGACCCATTTTCAGACCAAAATTGTCAACTTCTATACCCGTTTTCAGACCAAAGGGATGAAAAACCAGACTCCTACAAGACTCCTACGGACAGCATTGAATAAAAGCTGGAAAGATCATATAAACAACAAGGAGCTCTGTAGAAATCTATCTCCCATCTTAAAAACTCTGCAGACTCGTAGACTACAGTTCAGTGGACATTGCTGGAGACGCAAGAAGCTACTTGTCTAGGATCCAACACATGGCTGGCGATCGAGGGGGCGCCCAGCAATGACTTTTATAGACCAGTTAGAGAGGGACACTGGACTGGCACGACAGGAATTCCCAGTTATCATGTCTGACAAAGGAGAGTGTAAAAAACTCATTAAATCGGTGCGGGTGTGCCCGACATACATAGATAGCGCGGAACAAAACTTGCTTTAAGAAAAACCAAAACACCATCTTCCATACAAAGTCCAGTAAACTTGTAGTCACTACCCAACCTCGACTACACAAAGGACTATGTACAACGAATATTGTGTTAACCTGGAGCATCGGGCACTGAGTCAAAATGAAGATTTAAAACCGAATCAGTGATCTGCAATACAATACAGTGTAATGACTGTATTGTTAAGTGAAACAGTATACACCTATTTCAATAAAGGTTGCTTTGGGATTTGGGCTTTGGTCATTGAACGCCATTGTTTGGTGGTCACTCAAGCAAAGAATTGCATTGTATTCAGTAGTTTCAATGCGCAATGCCCAAAGCAACCTTATTTGAATTAGGTTTATACTGTATGTCAGTTTTAGACAACATGCATGGGATACTGCGCTCGGCGAACATAATCAATTACAAGACAAAATTAAAAATTAGACCACAACTATTACCCATTACCCAGCTATGCTCATTACCTTTTTTTATGAATGCAAAGATTTTACCTGTAAGTATGATCTATTTTGATTCCGTAGTGAATATGATGCATGATATTTGGAAGGGAGGTGCTCCGTCGTCGTTAAGAAATGTCTTCAGTAGGTCAGATAAAATTCACAGATACAATACAAGGCATGCTACTAAGGGCAATTATTATCAGAAAGAGGCAAAGTTGGAAATTTATAAACGCTCATTTTCAATAACTGGAGCAAAAGTATGGAACCAAATTCCTTCCGACTGGAGAGAGACTTCTAAATTTGTCTTTTAGAGAAAAATTCGTGGATTTTTATTTGATACTCTTTTGGACACGGACGACTATGTTGATGTCGATACTTTAATTCAAATACAACACCTACCCTCTTCAAAATAGATGTAAAGTATTTAATAGATTCGACTTTTTTAGCAAATAATTACGCAGTGTAGAATATCTAATTTTTGTTCTCTTTGTAAAATTATTCTTACATCTAGGTTTTCTTATATTTTCTTTCTTGTCCTCTTCACCTCCCGCCTCGATTAGCCTAAGCTAACCGCGGGTTGCGTGAAAAATTTCCTTTTTTTTCCATTTTAGTTTACTTTATTTATTTATTATAATAATAATTTATTAATTTTAATTGTAATCTCGTTCGAAGAACGCAATCCTAATTTCGTGTTGGTTGTCCTGTGGTTTATGTGCAGTAAAATTTGAGATTTTTTGGTAGACGGTCTTCCAAATGGCCGCCCCTTATTGGTTTTTTTCAGGGGCTCATTTCCGCCGGAAATTCCTTCGAACGCGTCTCCATAATCTGTGATTACTGCTAGTTGTAATCGCGTTCGAAGAACGCAATCCTAATTTTGTGTTGGTTGTCCTGTGGTTTATGTGCAGTAAAATTTCAGATTTTTTGGTGGCCGGTCTTCCAAATGGCCACCCCTATTGGTTTTTTTTCAAGGGCTCATTTCCGCCGGAAATTCCTTCGAACGCGTCTCCATAATCTGTGATTACTGCTGGTAATAATTGTAATAAAGTTGAGGTTGAAGTCGCACTTAGTTTGAGATAGAATCGAGATTACTGAGTAAGAGATAGGCAGTAGTAAATAATTGAAAAACAGTAAGCACAACCAAGGGGAACGAGGTTCGGTGTTCGAGATAGCGGGAGTCTACTGTATTTCTTTCCATCAGTGCCATCACGTTTGTTCATCCCGTTATGTTTCAAAGTATAAGCTTTATAGATGAGATTTTCTTGTCTGCTGTCTTTACGTATCGAGTCACCAGAAGTGTTTTAAAATAGTTTTTAAAGGAATTAGTTTCATGTAAGTTGCATTTTGGCTGAACTGAAGCAAGATCCTAATGGATCCAGCGTACAATGCAGCAGGTTTCTCGTACGCGGTTTCTTGCAGTTTCTTGCCATTTGTCCTGAGTTCCACTTATATTTTATTAATCCCTGGTTGTACAACATCCAGATTACATCTTTACATAACTGATCACTTCACAGACTACTGATTAATTGGCAACATAAACAAACATTACCAGGGTACTGCTTGCTGAAGGCTGGTTTTCACTGGCGACAGAGTCGGAGTCGGGGTCGTAAGAGTGGGGGGTTCCGACCTAGTGAAAATCAAAAATCGGAGTCGTAAGCGGAGTCATAAGCTCGACGGAATCGGAGTCGGAAAAATCAGAACGGTTCCATTTTCTTCCGATTCCGCTCATGACTCCGTAATCTTCTTCCGATTCCGTCGGTTTGATTTTCACTAGATCGTAACGCTCTGCGCTTCTGATTACGACTCCGACTCCGTCGTAGACTACGAGTAGTCCCTCCTTTTTCCTCAGGGATAGTAGAGCGAGCGAAACGCGAGCGCCCGTGAAAATCACCCGATGCGAAAAAGGCGAGACGCGCGGCGGGGAATGATTTTCACGCGCGCTCGCGTTTCGCTCGCTCTACTTTCCCTGAGGAAAAAGGAGGGACTACTCGTAGTCTAACTCCGTCGTTAGTGAAAACCAGCCTTCAGTGGCTTCATTTGAATTTATTTGAATGGTCAGTCTCCCGGTAGTCTCCTAGTGGGGGAGGAGCGTCGCGTGACGAGTCGATAAGGTCAATTAGCCACCGTAAAGAGATTCGAGAAAGCTGACGTTTCGAGCGCTAGCCCTTCGTCGGAGCGAATCGGATTGGATTCGCTCCAATCACTTCAGATTGGAATTGGATTCGCTCCGATGAAGGGCTAGCGCTCGAAACGTCAACTTTCTCGAATCTCTTTACGGTGGCTAATTTACCATATCGACTCAGTCGATAAAACCAAATTCTTGTGCTTCACCCCCACCGACGCAGCACCACAGTTTCTCTAGAAACTAACCCCATTCCTAATATAAACGGCTGCGTATTATATATTTAATAAACTTTTTAAATATGAAAGCAATCGAATCGGCAAAAAAAAAAATGAGTCGAAACCCCTTAACGCAAACTTCACTTTTGATATCACAACAAAAGTAGCTAAAAGTGAAGCACATCACGTGACTGTCACATGCATGACCTACAACACAACCTGCTGCTATCGGGTGACAAGCAGAGTCTTTTTTAACTGAAGGCGCAGCTAAGTTTTGCAAATTAATCTGCAATAATTCTAAAATTCATGGATCTTGGAAGAGTTGTGTTGCAAGCAGCTGTTAGCGCTGTTGTCAAGGGAGCTGTTTCTGCGGCAATCCAAGGAGCGAGAGGAGCCCAAGGAACGAAAGGGGCCCAAGGAGCGAAAGGAGCCCAAGGAAATGACGATCGCACACTTCAAACCGTGGCCCATCAAAACGAAAATATCAAATCAAAACTGGATGGAATTGCAACGAAAGATCTTCTAGCGAGTAAGAACTTCTTTGACGAAGGCCTTCTGTATCTCTGTAAAGTATATGAGGTGGTTAGCATCTGTGATGATGGGAAAGTTACAGCACAGGCGGAAGTGACAGCTGAGGGTGGGAACTTGAAGGCCAGCTTTCCATCGTCGACAGCTTGGCTACAGGTGTTGACTCTTGCTAAGAAACTTAAAGACTTGGATGAATCGACCAGGAGGCCACTGTGTGACGCTAAGGAAAGGTTCAAAGATGCCCGCAGGAAAGCAACAAAAGCCTTTTGTAACGAGGCTCTGGAAACTAGTCAACGCATTCTAGCCATGAGATATCGTGTTGCAGCGACAATACTAGAGAAAATTGACTATCCCGAAGAAGCGTTACCAGCGTGTAAATCATGCCTCGAAGAGCTGCACTCGACAGCAGTCGTTCAGCTGCATTATTTCCAAAGGCAAGCAATTCGAGCGGATGTCCGTGATCTTAATAGTCTTGTCTGCGACGTCACACAAATGATCAGTGGTGGTGGCGGAGGGCTTCTAACCTGGCCTTGCATTGGAGACGAAAGAATCGATCCCTTACACGACCGAACAGAGGATCACTGTTGTCAGACATGGTCGTTTGGTCAGAAAGGAGAAAATGAGCACAGGGTAAAGTTTGGGTGGGCTATTGCTTCAAATTCCCGAGGAGAATTCATCGTTGGAGACGGCGTCGATCGCAACATTAAAGTGTTCGATGAGAGCGGAACGTTTCTGTACTGTATCTATCCTTTTGCAGATGAGAAGCAATCCGAATATGAGCACGAAATATGGAATGTTGCCTGTGACCAACAAGACAATATCTACGTGCTAGCACTGAAAAGAAGCCATGGTGGCCAAGGTAATTTAAGTGAAGTGTATGTGTTCGATGAACATGCTCATCTGACTCACAGGTTCGCCTTGACAGAAGGTTTTAGAGGATATTCATTGACTGTGGACGAGTTCAGTCGAGTTCTTGTAACAGGAGGAAGCTTTACAGATGTACGAAATAATACGGTTGAAGTGTACGGGAGCGATGGAGAGTTTCTTCAAAGCTTTGGAAAGGAGATTTTAAATAACGCACAAGATATCACGGCTACTTTCGATGGTTATTCATTGGTATTGGACGCAGATGAAGATTACACGTGTCTGCGCGTGTTCGGTGCACAGGGTCTCCACCTTATCCGATTTTCAGTTCAGGGATCTCTTCCCGACACTGGCGCTGCCGTGGCATTTCACCGTGGAAGCGAAAATGTGCTTGTTGCGACATTGCATTCAGAAAACCGTGTACAAGTCTCGATGTACTCCAAAGAGTTCAAGTTTGTGCGTGTTATTCGGTTCAAACAAGAGGCAGGTCCCTTCATAACAGGAGTTACAGCGACAGTAAGAGGACGCATCGCTGTACCTTGCAAAAACACAGTACTCTTTGCTTAAGGTTTTCGATACTCGTCAAGAACATCCTTGCCTAATTATAGCCTTTTTTCCTTCTTTTGTCATAACTGTTATCTTTTGCAAATATTTTTTTTTGTCTGAGCTGTATTACAAGTTAAACTTGTAAATAACAATGTTGATGTCACTACCCTCCGCGATTAGCCTGTGCTATTTGCGGGTGGTGTCAATTCTGTACATATTTGAGAATCAATAAAATTGTTGTTGATTACAAGGAAAGGGATTACAGTTCATTAAATTTGACTGATTTCGTGGCAGGCGGTCAAGGAAGTTTGCAATTTTTGTTTATTTAGTTCGTATTTACTACTTCAAGAAAACAAAGCTAGCTTAATTCAAGCTCCTGGCCACAATCATAAAAAAAAACCCACGAACATGAAAGTTGAAGAAACGCCGAGTTTTGGGCACCATTAACGTGGCCGGCACAAGTGAACGAATAGGCTGGGGCTAGGTGCAAGCACTAGAGATAAACTGCCTCCTCAAGTCATCAATTTATTTATTTAAATTTTAAGATTTTATTTCGTTGTCATGTATTTTTACCTTCTATTATTATAGTCCGGCCTTACTCTTTTAGTTGTATATTGTTAAGTAATATAATGATCCGCATAAGAAGGATGGCGCTGAACGGCAATGGAATGTCAAACACGATGGAATGTCAAACACGATGGAATGTCAAGATTTTTCATTGTTACAACTAGTGATCTCATTGGCCTAGACTCAAAAACCGCTAAAAAAGTAAGGTTCAAGGTGCATTTTGTCTAATTTTTTTAAGGTTTCAAGTAATTTGAGACCCAATCGCACAACATACAATTTTTAAAAGAAAGTATTTGGGGAACTTCATCAAAGAAGCAAAATTATTAGCTATTGTCTTCTGCTATTCTGATTGGTTAAGCACGAACATTTCCTAACATTTATTTGACGCAAATGGATTTTCTTTATTTTTATAATGAAATATAATTATTAACCAACAGCTCCTCCTCTATTCTTGAAATCAAAGATATTCTATGTGGGAAAGAGCTAATGCCGCAGAACAATGAACAATGAACAATGAAGTTTGCTATCGTGCTTATGTGGAACAATACGTGTAATTCTTCACAGCGACTGTAGCCTGCGAGCAAGCCGAACCCGAGCCCGAGAGGTTGCTCGCAGGCTACAGCGACTGCGTTCTTTGAGGTTCGCACAAACTGTTCCTAGCCATCCTCATCTACGCACGTTCTAGAAAACCTTCGTCGCGCAGATTTTTGCCGGGTTTTTACCTCGTTCCATCCCGACTAACTTCAAGGATAGTACCAACCCGGGGGGAGGGACTTCCATGTAAAAATGACGAGGGTGCTCGTCGTACCTTTTAGGAGTCGAACTTTCTAGATTAATGCCGCTTAGGGTGCTGAAATCTAAAATGACCACCGTTCACTTTACACTTGAACTGCATTGCTCTAAGCCAATCAGAATTAAGTGTTTTTTCATGTATATTATTACCACGATTTTTGTAGTTTGCATCAGTTTGCATTCATTGCAAATCGCGCCCAAATCGCACTGAAATCGACACTAGTTTACACATGCGATTTGAAGATGCCGACTTGAATGCGAAAACTGAATTGCATCGACAAGTTGTTGCTGACTCACTCGGCTGCGCCTCGTGAGTCCACAACATTTTGACCATGTGATGACGTAAATCGTGGTAAATAAGAGTCCACACCACGGAAAACCGGTGTAAATTTGTTAAGTAGCTCATCCCTGTTGTCAGGACAGGGCTGAAAAACGACTGCGCATGCGTGTATTTGACGCCGTGATCGGCTCGATCGGCGTGATTTTGTGTTTCAACCGAACAAAGAATCTTCGTAGAGCAATACCGTCGTTCTGCAGTTATTTTTGTCTCCTTCTAGTTGTTGTTTTTCCCGACGCGGTTAATTTGTGTTCCTACAGTCACACTTTAGTGGTCCTGTTAAAACATGGAGGTTAGAAAACTGATAAAAGGTAAGAAATTTTAAAACATAGCATCATTGCTCCACGAAACTTGAATCTTATGAGCCGATGTCATGTAAGCATATATTCATTCCTTATCCTAATTTCGATAATTAATGTGGCCTTTTAGCATCAAAATAGGGAACAGAAAACACAAAGGAAATTAAATTAACGTCGTCTTAACTTATCGACTCAAACAACCTTTCTCTGCTGGGAAAATATTAGCTTGTTCATTTCAAGTTTATGGCGCCGGAGATTCAAACTCTGCGAGCAGAGCTATAAATATACATTTGTGTAAGCTTAAGTTAAGCTTAATATGCTGCAAACTTCAACTGTTCCGATAGAAAATGAATACAAGCAGTACCGAAGAAAATTCCCAGTCGCATATCAGATTTTATTGGATCTGAAATCGTAATTATTGATTAATAACATAAACTTTAATAAAGTAACCCAATTTATTAATTTACACGACCCACAAGCTGTATTTAACTGCTGTAAATCCAAACAAGAAAAAAGCAGAGTAAAACACAATGAAAAGGCATCAGATCAATAAAAAACAGCCAGTGAAATGCTGACTTTGGAACTTCTCACGTCTGGTGGTGATCCATAAGCAAGCGCTGCTTCTCTCGTTCAAAACTTCTTCTTTTAGAGACAGCTGTTTTCTAAATTCATTAAGGTAAACATACTTCAAGTATACAGTTTTTGTCTAAACATATAAAGAATTTGTTAAGAAAAGGGACGGAAGAAATAAAAATATATCAATTTTTATACATTTCATTTAATTATTTATTAAAATGTTTTTTTACTTAATTTTATTTTTGTAATGATATAAATCTGATTAATTTTATTAGTAAAAATGTGCTTACTTTATAACCTCTTATAAAATGTTATTATATTGTTTACAAAAGCAAGACACATTTTGCAAACAAAAATCAGTTAATAATGACCATACAATCTATCATGTAATCACTGATTTTGTCCATTTTTGTTCGAGTTTTATGAAGAAACCATAATAATAGCATAAAATTATGCGGGGCGGGTCATACTTAGACAGGGGATGGAAGAGGACAAAAGAGAAGAAAGAAAACAGCTAATGATATTGGTTTTATTTTTTTGGCTCTTTAACAATCGTACCATATTTCCTGGAATAATAGCCGGGGGCGATTATTAGTTTTCACTCAACAAAGAGGCAATTATTCGAGGGGAGGCGACTAATGGACTGAGGCGGTTATTTCAAATATTGCTCGCTGGAAGTGCTAATGTGCTAATAGTAAGAGAGTTCCAAAAAATAAATGAAAGAGTGACAAATACATGTGTGTCACTATATTTGAAAAACTATTTGAAACTGTGCTTTTGTGACTTTTCTGTGATGATTGTTATTGTAATGATTAAATCAAAACTTGTTTCCTACACAAGAAGTAAAATTCTTAACCTGACTGGGAGGAGGTGAAACAAATCAATCAATCAATCAATCCTTTATTTAACGTGGTCAGTACGCTTAGCTTAAGAGCTAGTTTCCAGGTATGCCACGAAAATAATGAAGATAAAAGATACAAATAAAACTTCATTAGAAGTGTATAAATTTAAGATAAGCTATAATTAAAAAACAAGAAGAAGGGGATGGGGGGGGGGGGGGGGGGGTTAATTGAGGGAGGTCATTATTTCAAATATTTCCACCAAAGAGTAGCAATTATCTGAGGAGGGTGATTAATCAAGGGACGGCTATTATCCTAGAAAATATGGTCCAAATTATTGGGGGCAGATGTAATGTATGGGGGGGGGGGGGGGGGGGGGGGACTTCAGATCAATAAAAAACAGCCAGTGACATTGTAATGGTTTTATTGTATGCAAGACTGGCAGTATTAGTCAGGGATAGACAGTGGTTGTAAATAAAAAGATATTAATGTATTAAAAAAATGTTATAATAGTTTCTTTCGGGAGGGTGTACAGGCAGGAGCATAGGGTTAAAAAATGTGAAGGTTTGTCTTAATATCTAACTTATAATATGTGAAAGGCAAAATAGTAATATAGACTAGCAAAAATGCTGACATGCATTTTTATTACCCCATTCAGGTGGATGAAGGACTTGCAACCTATTCCAGGAAAGCAGTGTAAAAGACAAGCACTAAACAGCTGACAAAAACCACTTTTGTATTAATATATTTAATAAAAAATAAAAATTTTAATAAAACCACATGCTGTACTGTTTGATTTGGTTACCAGAGAAAGGGGAATCCCCCTTTATTAAAAAGATATTACATATTGTCCAGTTTTGTATTCAGTCCATCAACCAATCTGCCTCTAGTCAAACAAAAACCAATAAAAAAAACGGGTTTCAGCAGGCTTCAGCAAAAAAAAGATAAAGATAAAGAGCTTTATGTCAAACATGTTTTTCTTTAGCATGATCAATAAAATATAAAAGTAAGACATCACCCTTTCAAGAGGATTATAACCTTGTACATTTTGGAACAGCTCATCTACTGTTTTGTAGCATTGTTTGTACCACCTCACACCAGAATGATAAGCAGGTACATGGGATCCAATACGGTCAAACATTGGAAAACTTCTTTCCGGAATATTTTGGCTGTGTTGCTGGTTTGAGTGGATAGGCGCAAAGGCTGTTGGTTTCGATTGGTTTCTCGAATATTCCTCCCTGTGCCGCGTACAGGCTCAACCATCCGTGTTTCCGCCAACATATCTCGAAAAAGTCGAACTAAATCTTCTCATTTTCCCTCTATAATCTTATCCTGTTCGAGTCTTCTTGTGGAACCAGCAAGTTTGTCCATCGGAAAATTCGATAAATTGGGATGAGAGTTGAAGCAACCCGCACAACCTGCATTTCGCGCCGCGGACTCGTCACTTCGCAGAAAATTTTCAAGCGGTGTACAGCAAAAAAAGTTTGGTGTACAAAACATACGTTGTGTCTCTTCAACTGGACTAACTGTTATGAAAGTTTCGAGCTAAAGTTTGCAGGATAACTCTTGATCTGCATAACAAACGTAGCAGCTTTCACATTTTTTGGAGTGCCGCGAAAATTTACTCACGAACGAGCGGACTCGATAACGCTTTTCAACACGAGAACAATTTTTTTAAACGTTCAACACACCCTAATTTTTCTTAAAATAGAATTTTTTACTCGAAAATACTGATAAATTTATTATCTTTTTAAAACTGACCTTATCTTTTGAGTTTAAATCCCAAACTACTTTTTCTCCTGAATTGCAGTCATTTTGAACCCCCCCGCGCTTGAGCCCACGTTCATTGCCGCGGGCCACTGGCGCGTGCGCAGTCGTTTTTCAGCCCTGTCTGTTGTCAGCTAATTCGGGTGACGTCTGCAAAAGAAGCCTATCTGGTCAGCGGACTCAATACATATTGACAATACAGTTATGTATGCTGAAGTAAAAAGATGGCGGAAAAGTTTGTCAGTCGTGGTTGTATCTTTGTTAGTCTTATTTCTGTCACAAGAATCTTTGGATTTATAAGGTAAGACAGAATTATTGATATTTCCACTTGATATATGGCTTGGTCATTCTCGTTGCTTTTATTTTATAGACTGCAGCCAGAGAAGCCGTTATTAAACCAGGTTTGAGACTTCTAATAAACTATCAGTTTTGTCAGCTTGTTTCGGTTGTTTTCATAGTTTATAGGAATGTTCACAGGATAGAAGGCATCAGTGGACTTTTTCGAAACTTTGATCTTCGACACTGAAGAGAAAAAACATCGAAAAATTTGCACCAGATATCAGCCCCAAATTAAGGAATAACTCTATTTAGTGCTATTTCTCACTGCACAAAGATAACTGATGTTGACGTTGTTGTAAATTTTCAAAGAAAACAAATTTGAAATCTTAAACTCGGTATGAATAGCTTCCACCCTCCTCCTGGGGGTACTCCCCTACCTCTACATAAGTTTAGTATACAGACATGTACAGGTTCAAAGAAAATGCTTGAGTGTAAGAGTTTCAAGAAAATTATAGGCTGTATACAGGTGTACCAACACCAATATTTGTTATGATTTACACCCACCCCCCAATGGTAAGCTGGGTTACCCCCCCCTCTCCCCCCTGCCTCTCCACCTCTAGATCTGGGTAGAGTTTGTCTCTAGAATGGCATTTTTGCAACCACAGTTCTTTTTAACTTGTGAACACAGGAAGCATTGAACGAGTTAATAGTAGTGGGACAACATTTCAGGAGGAGGAGGGTGGGGGGTCGGTGAAGCAAAACATCTAGGAGAGGGGGGGTCAGAATGTTTTGTATTCACAAGTTGGCTCAAAGGAGCCTTGCACAGTGGAACTGAAAGTGGCATTACATAGTTAATCTTTGAGCAGTGTTCCATGTACCTTATACTTGGCTTTGGTTACTTTTAGGGGTGTCGCGCTATATAGTGAAAAACAACTGCATTTGCCCGTGCTAAAAACCACGAATTTAATGGCGTTATCATGTGCCATTATTCGTCATGCAGCTAGGAAAGAAAAATAAAATGCAGTTTTCTCGCTTGAATCAACGATAGAATGGTTGAATTAAGCTGACATTATGACAATGTATTTGAGTGACCAACTTGCGAGTGATATTTGTTCTCTTACATGGTCAGTTGTAGACAGACAAAATTTTGTGATTTTTTTTCTGCTTTTTCATAAAATTGTAATTTTGCTGACGAATGATAACGACATTAAATTTGTGGTTCTTAGCGCACGCTAAACACAGTTGTTGTCGTTATATAGCGCGACACCCCTAAAAGTAACCAAAGCCTTTTACTTGATAACCCTCCTCCCTCTTACTGCCTGACCTTGATAATATTTGATAATTTATTGATTTTGCCATTTCACACAATTACATCAGTAACATATATAGTAGAATTACAAATTTACGATTTTTCTTAGATGGTGAGGAAACCTGAAAGAAACCATAGGTATTGTATAGATCAGGTTTCCTCACAGAACTAAAGGTAGATTAGTCAAATAATTGTCATTGTCTTTGTAGACTAGCTACAAAAGCCTATTGACTTTGATCTTAATATTACTGTTAGGTTCTTTACCACCGAGAAACAGTTGTGTACCACCTAGTGCAGTTGGAGCCTGGCAGAAGTTATGAGTTACGAGTATCTTATCCTTCCACTGTAAGTTGACCTAAATAAGTGGTGCAGTACATTCTAGATATCGAAAATAGTGTTTTGTGGCAAATTTTGGCAGAGTCTTGAACTCTATGATATTAAATAAGATGTCTCAGAAACTTGGGCTCACCAAAAATAGAACCATCTTGGGGTCTGAAATTTTGAAAACTTGGTCCTTGAAGCCTTGCAAATCCTGAGTTCAGCCAGAAGCTTACAATTTATTATTCAACAAACCAGCACAAACCAAATATAATTTAAGCAAGTGTAATTTTCTTCAGTCTATTGTTAATCAAATTTGTCAGTGCACTCAGACTATTGTTTGTGTGTTTTTATTTTGATTCACACACTCTTACAGAAACCAAATCACTTACAACCCTTGAGCATTGAATACGTCATGTATGCCCGCTTGTAATGCAGGGTAAATAATGTGATGTCTGACCAAAATGGTGCCCAAGTCGGACATATGTCCTTTCAAGAAAAAATTATTATTTGCAGCCCTGTTATAGCCCTGCTAGTGCTACTTACAAATAACTTATCACTGAATTCTCTGACAAATCTCAAGCACTTTATCATATTTAATAATTTTAAGCCAAGAAACTGTGCTCTAAGAGCAGTACAATTACCTCTACAGCTAGATCATACAAAGGGAGTAACCTCATTCCCCACCCCTCCCCTGAGGACATAATTTAATGGTTACTATGGTTGAACTGCAAAATAAAAGCAAAATAAAAGCAAAATAACATTGCTGTTGTACTTACTAAGGTATAAGTGTTTGTGACATGTAATATTAAGGAATAAATATAAGAATATTCTCTGGCTAAAATGTTTTGAAAAACTAGCTTTCAGCTGCCTGTACTATGGTCTTCAAAGTGTGAAAAAGAACGGTAAAAAACACACATTAAGTAAAAAAATGTAAGAAATAGAAACAATAATTTATTGTCTTGGTAACCGGCAAAAGTTATCGTACACCTCATTAGTTGCCGCTGTGTGCCAGGATTCTTTTTCGATGCTCGGTTTCTTGAAACATTTTAGCCAGAGAAAGTTGTTGTATTTATGTATTATGAATAACCGTGGTTAAGGTTCTCAATTTTCTTGCATGTAATATCTTTGTCATATTCTTTTCAAAAGACACCAACAGACTTTCAAATCCGCTTGATTCCAAAAGAAGCATTACAGTTAGGAGGAGCATCAAGGCATCTCCTCAACATTGATAAACTGGTGTTCACCAATTATCTAACAGTCAAGGTGTGTTAAGTTTTCACCATTTGGGCTGCTGCTAAACCAGATTACTGTGAAGAACTGGGCTCCCCTCAACCTACTGTGGGCCAATTGTTGATAACACAGTGGCCAACAGTCAGTGTTTTCACCTTTAAAGAGTATCAGACCCACCCAGTTTGCATTGGGCGCTTCTCTTATTGTTATGATACGGCTCTATTCCATATTTGGGCAAGCATATCACCTCTTGCACCAGTGAATTTCTCATCTACAATACAGTATGAACTTTCGGGAGCCCTGAAAATGGTAGCCTACGTTTAGCCGTACCATCCCCCCGAGAAAAGACGGGAGATGGTACGGTTACACGTAGGCTATGAAAATGGCGGATGAACCAATGTAGGCGCACAATGCAAACTGAGTGGGTCAGATTCTTTAATGACATGAAATAAGGGTGAGTTGTCGCTTACCAGATGTTAATTGTCACCTTTGCATATGGAGATAGATGGTTATGAGAGGTTTTGGCTTTAATGATTTCACCAAAAAGGTTTTAGTGTTTTGGAAAGTGGTCAATGAGAATAGGTGGTTATTAAGGTGGTAATACGACAGGTGGTCACACACCCGGGGGGGACTCCCATATAAAAATGACGGGGGTGCTTGTCGTACCTTTTAGGGGTCAAAATTTGTAGATTGGTACCGCTTAGGGTACTAAAATCTAAAATGACCACCGTTAGAATTATCGCGGTACCTTTTAGGGTATGAGCCGAAAAAATATGACAGAATATGACATGTGTTGTTTTAGAATTGGTACCTCTTAGGGGTAAAAATTATTTTGAGCCACGCCCATCAAACAAGATTCTGGTACCTTTTAGGTTGTTTTTCAAAAATTTCCGACGAGCACCTCCGTCATTTTTATATAGGAGTTCCCCTCCCCCCCCCACCCCCGTGGTCACACACACACTTATGCAAACTCTTTTCTCTACAATAGGCTAAGATTTTAACCCAAATTTTCCCAAACTCCAAAAAAATGCGGTCTTTCGTCATATCTTAACTTCACAAACGCTTTTCAGGTCTCTGGTCTCCCTATTTTTAATCTCCAGAGGTTGACATCTCTGGTCACAGTTATATGGAGGTTCAACTGTTTAAGAATTAAATTTATCTTAATCTTAGGCAAAACATGTAGTGCAATTAGAAAAAATATCCAACTCAGTCTTTCCTTCCCAGTATCACCTTGAATAATTCAATTGTACATTACTACATATGATATGACCAAAAAATAATATTATTATTTGGTTGCAGGAGCAGTTTGCAAATATTACAGCCATAAGGACTGGAGTACCACTAAACACAGCAAGCTTAGCTGAGCCTGTTGTTTACAACATAGGTAGGTTTTGTAAGAAAAAAAACCCTACAAACAGTAGCCCTAGGGAAACTTGACCTGTTGACAGTGTAGGTCCGATCGAAACTGAATTTTTTAAGTGTGACCAATTTTGCATTAGGTTATTTACCTTGGGGAAATTTTAGCATCTGTCCCACAAGAACAATTGAATTTCCCTTGACAACTACCCCAGAGCAATAGCTTGGGAAAAAGTGCTAGGCACTATAATATATTTAGAGAACTAAAAATAGAAAGACCCCCTGCATGACTCAGACAAAGTTTGCTGTCAGCTCAAAGGCTTTGTTTCAGCGGGATGTGTTTTGAATATAAAAAATCAGTGAAATCAGCGGTAAACGTGATCTGAACACTTTACATTAGCGAGACTGTGAAAAAGTGATTCAAGAAATGTAAATTTTGGCTTAAAATTCAATAAATTGTGTGACGAGGCTGCCAGTGAAATCCGATCATTTGACTTCCTATCTCTTAGCTCTTATGTGGTCACAAAACATTTCACGACTTGTGCCGAGAATTAAACAATTGATTGTTTATAAAAAAGTAAAAATATATTGATAAAAGCTGCATCAAAGTGTTCACCAACACCACTTAAAGAATAAAATAAAGATCTTTAATAACTTTCCCATACAACATTGTTATGCAGATAACACATGGCTCAGGAGTTTGTTTGTCTGAGCCACAATGGGTGTCAAAAGTCTGTGACATCATTAGTGCGCGACGCTATTCAAATCAAGCTTTTAGCCAGCAGGGTGTCCAGGCATCCACAGGATGCCCACTTTTTGCAGAAATTTTTGACAGGAAGGATGCCCACTTTTCAATTTCTGTCTAAAAGCCCAATTCAAATCCCAAGGTTGCTAACTATATTATTCTCATCGGTGATACGTTGAACTGGTCATATATAACGTTGTGAGATTAATTTTCTATTTTTTTAAAAAGCAGCGGGTCTATCTTTTGAATTCATGATTTTAAATTTCACTTCAGTTTTAGTTGTGGTTTAGAATAATGTTTTGTAATTGAGCAATTGATCTTATTCTAGAAACACTGAGCTTGCATGTATCCTCAAGTTTAGCTGAACCCAGTGTATTACAACTGGTGTACATAACCCCCAATAATGTTTTTTGCCAAACAAAATCTCCTAATTGTCCTGATTACCTGTGCGAAAAAATGTGACCCTCCATACGAAAACACGTCTTATCCAAAAATTGATTTTTTATAGTTTTTTAAAGTTTCAAATTTTGGCGGTTCTTTCAGACAGTACCGAGCAATGCGAAGAATGGGTCCGAGTTTTGCTTTGACGTCTTGTGACGTCATCGAAGGAGATTGATTTTATGTGAAGAGCAAAGGAACTGTGGGCAAACACAAAAAAGGCATTGGAGTGCACAAAAAACCCCTTTTTTGGCTTTTTAATACCATTCGGCAAATGGTCTCCTTCGATGACGTCACAGCAAAGTTTGTACCCAGCTCCCACAAATGCTTGGTAATGGGGCCGAAGCACTAGCTAACTTCAAACAGCTGTAGAAATGCGGGGATTTTATCAATTACGATAATTTTTTCGCACAAGTAATCAGGACAAACAGGAGATTTTATTTAGCGAAAGAAAAAAATTGGGGTTAGTTGCACCTTAACTCTCGACATGGTACAAGCCAACCATCAGTCCATCCCCTTTTTCCTTTAACTGGTCCAAACCGAGCTTTGGATAACTACACCACTTTCAATTATGGAATTCCTACACATCAGTCACCAGTTTCTTATCAACGCCAATGAACTGAAATTTTTTAACTCTTTACTTTTTGTGACAACCCTCAGATAAGGAACCCTATAGGGAAAAGTTTGTAGTGTGACCATAGCTAGTATTTCAAAATTTGAACATGTTTTGATTTATTGACAGATTTCTATCACGTGATAGTTGATTCGGTCTTCGCCCTCATCAACTAGTCATCACGCGATAGAAATCTCGAGCTCATAATCTAATTGTTGAATAGTAGTTTATTCAAGATGTTGGAAAAGAAAAACAAAAATACATCAACCCTATAACTTTCTACCATATTTTTTTTGTTCTGTTTTTCAGTTCTGGAGGAGCTGTTTATAGGTGTTCCATGGCATGTCTGGAGACTTGCTGTTCTCATAATTCTTATAATCATTATAACTGTAAAATATTTAATTCCTAGTGCCCTGTCGTTTGTTGAACAAAATGTGATATATATTCATGAAAAGAGATAACAATATTATACATTATTCTAGTAAAGTAAAAACATTAAGTAATAATTACATTAACTAACTTAAAACATTTTTAAATGATCTTTTAAGAAACTACTTTCAGCAAACTCTGTTACTCTCATCAGAGATACAGTGTCACTGCATGCACAATCGGTTCTTATTTGCCACTGGTCTCCAGGGATGCTGCTAAAGGTAAATTAACCCGCCGGTGGGAATTGTATATGTTCGTTTGCGGAGTTACGGTCTTGCGCTATCAATTAGATAGTTTACTTATTTGTGTTATTTTTATGCCTTGATTAGATGATTTTTATGATTCTTAATTAGTTCTTTAGAATGCTATGGTGACTTATGTATTATTGTAGTTATTTAATATTATGCAAGTGCACCGCTCCTAATGGGAGAGCACTTTTTTACTAGTGATGAAGGATTTCCATGTTAAAATATAATTATCTAAACTTCCAGGAAAAGGTGTTCTTGCCTATTGTTCAGGTTCCTTTCTAAAATTTTAACAGTCTGGGTGAATGTCGTGATCTGTTGTTTTGGTGTGGTGCAAACTCAACATTTCATATGGGCTTAAAGGGATAGTATCACGAGGTCGAAACTTGAAAACGTCAGCCCACTTTTCAAGTTTGATTCCGCAAATTCAAAAAGGCCGTCGAGAAGTGGAGGTATTTGTTGAATCAAAAAATCCGTTTTGATAGCCAAAAGAAAGAAAAAAATCACTTTTAACAGTGATATGTCCAAAATTCCGGTGCAAGAATAGTGAACAGTGCGGCACGTGGAACCTCGTGATACTATCCCTTTAATCTTTTAAGACCTGGCCTGCAAACATGGTGTAGGTGTGGTGGTGTAGTAGTTAGCGCGTCAGACTTTCGAGCCTGGTCTCAACCGTCTATTGTTTCCTTAGACAAGAAACTTTGCTCTACACTGTCTCTCTTCATCCAGGTTTATAAATGGGTACGGGCAACATTATGCTGGGGGGTAACCCTGCGATGAACTAGCATCCCATCCAGAGGGGAGTAGTAATAGTATACTCTCAGTTGTTCAATGCTACTGAAACCCAGTTAAGCTCCGGCAGTTATTGTGAGCCACTAGTCTTGTGAAGACTTTACCTGCAAACCGGTTCCTTTTAGCAGGAATTGGGTTGAAAGAAATCGGGAAGCAGAGGGCGGTCTGGGGAGGGAAAGGGGGTCAAAGGAGGGTGGCACCTTCTTCCTCTCCAGACCACTCCACTCACCAATTTTCTTTTTACTCGAATGCTCCTAAAAGGAGCCTGTTCATAGGCTATTTAAGACCATTCTTCTGAAGTATTCAATTAAATACTAGTAAATTGTGAAGGAAAAGTTGCATACGAGCCATGGATGGCCCACACGGCCGGAGCTTAAACCTGTTTCTTTAGCATGAAGCAACTAGGAGTATTGCTACTCCCCCCTGGATGGGATGCTAGTCCATTGCAAGGTTACCCCCCAGCATCATGTTGCCATGTTTACATCTGGGTGGAGAGAGACAATGTGGAGCAAAGTTTCTTGTCTAAGAAAACAACACGATGGCAGAGACCAGGCTCGAACCACCGACCTTCAGGTTGAAATTCCGACATGCTAACCACTGACCACCACACCTCCACAGTAAAATTTTATATATATAATGGCACTTTCCAAACTTAATAATAAAGTCAATGCCACAATTTGCAAGCAAGACCCCACAGACAACACTACACTATAATTGATATTGGATTTATTATTTCCATGTATTCTGTTTTCAAACATTTGCTGCATTGATAAATAAATATTTTGTTGTAAAGTCTTGAAAATCTTTACTAAATATTAAAAGACCAAACATTAACAAAGCAAAAAACTTGTCATGGACCATTCCATCCACCAGCAACAACAATGGTAAAATAAGCACAAATACCGTAATAAACTAAGCACTCTCATGCTACCGAAAATCTAGTGGGATTTTAGTCATTTAAGGAGGCTCGAAAGGGTTTTCAGCTGCGTGCGCACACGACTTGCACTCGTCATGCTTTGACGCATACGTCAGCTGATTTTCCTATCAAAAAGTAGCGTGCGCAGCTCACCGGAAATAAAAATACTGCGTAAAATCGCGCGAACCGGAAATAAATCGTGCATAAAATATTCCTCCTTATCTCAAAACTTTGCTCGGTGACCTATGTTGAAATTTTTCATGCAAGTAGCATTCAACTTTATCTAACATTTGAGACATTTTGGAAAAAAACTGTACAGTGGAATTTTTTAAAATCTTTAAAAGGCCTTTTTCGATTTATCTCGATTTCCCAATACAGATTTTTTTCAAATTTACACAGGAGGTGAGGAATATTGCAAACTTTTAAAAACGCTTATAAAAAACATAGATCACCGAGTTAGTTTTAAAGATAGATTTAAAAAACTGACTTTGGAGGGTTATAGTTACCATGACAACAGATATGACGTCATAAATGGTCTTGAAGGAAACTTTAACAACCATGTCATAAGCTTATCTACAATTTGTTTCAGAGACTAAAACCATAAAATTTTAATGTGTAATTGTTCTGACATGTACATAAGCTGTAAGAAACCCTTTCGAGCCTCCTTAATGTCATTCACTGCCGGAATTGACTGATGCATTATAAATTTAACACTAATTTAAAAACTACAATCCAAGATTAAGACTTCCCACTAAATAAATGTACATATCTGTGAAGCTCTTGCATTGCCGTCACACTGAAGTAAAAAATTAATCTATATAAAAACAGTAACATACTCAATCCCCCATGTTTTGGGGGTGAACAGAACAGAAGTACATTGCATGTAGTTATTTTCTAAAATACAAAGTGTCCTTGGGTACATAAAAAGAAACTATTGATAAGTGTCTGCTTTCATGGTTCCCTGATCTTAAGGTCTCTTAAATTCCGTAACCATAGAATTGAATTGACTCGGTTACTGACATGTAACTGTACTGTTCAGACTCGCACTTCGTACAATTAAAACCAATAAAACTGAACCTATTGTTAGAAATTTTCTTGAAATCGTTTACTGTCCACTTATGGGAGGTTATTTTAGATCCATGGTTTGGTGTCCGTTAGTCTGTATGCCCCTTTTGCTCCCTTCAAGTATAGAGTTCCTCATTTAAACAATGTCACATTCTTAAAACTTCCAGAATTCTAAAACAAAAGACACCAGTCAGACACTGAGAAATGAAGACCAACTTTACTTGTATGTCTGCAAAAGACCTTGCTACCTTATTGAAATTTATACGATTTTCAAATTAAAAGTAACGTAGTCTGTTAAGTCTGATCATCCGTTAGTGTAGTTCTGAAAACAACTGTTGTTGTTGTTGACATTGACTGACATTTCGACAACCTAAGCGGAAGTCATCATCTTGAATCGTCAGTTGATGGTATATACGTCTGGTTATTGCTGTCAATGGTCAGTTTAGCCATGATGTTATTGGCTGAAGAGACTCAAGTCAGTGATTGGTGTGCTTCGATCCTTGCATTGTTAGTGTAATTTCTGTCATTGTAAGCTTATGTCGCTAGTGTGGACCACTCCTTAGTCTAGCCTGTTGCATGTGATGAGAAAGTAGGAAGCAATACAACTTAAAGATTGCCAGCATAAAAAAAGAAAGAGGGGCTTGCAAATTGATAAATGTGTACTTTCTTTTTCTTGCACTTGCATAGCAAGCATAACCGCATAGCAAGGAAGATAATATCACAAAAAAGAGGCACTTCTCTTCATCCACAGAATTTTTAATAAAATACTTTGTACATTTTTATTTACAAATTTCTTCTTAATTGCTTACAGATTATAATTAACATAAATGATACTTCTCAGGTAAAACTCAAGAATACCAAGCTTTAGTCAGGTCCAAGTCAAAACACAATGGGCATCTAAAATGGCAGAGATAGTATGTATGTTGTCTAAATAAAAGGATTTGCAATGTAAATAACTTTGTGCTTTTCAATAGTCTCAATGTCTCTTTCAAGTTGTTTCATTTCAGCCTCCATGCGTTCCTTTCGCGCTTTCTTTGGTGCTGTATCCGTGACGACTGAAAGCCCCTGGTACTGATGGTGAAGCTCTTCCCAATTCTTTTTTAATCCATCAAGTATTTCTAGTCTGTGAAGCATAATAAAAAATATTGTGTGAACTACACTGATAAAAAGATTTTGTTTGGTACAAACACAAAGTCGAGTAAGAATATTCAGATAGGCAAGTCACCATATACTTGGCATGCTTGGTCATAAATGCGCTTTTACTAATTTAGACCTTATTTTATAAAAATTTTCAAATAAAAGTGATGTTCAGGACCCCTTGCAATCTATTTATGAATTAATTTGTTCATGGCATACAATGTAGCTCTCTGTATGTTCAAGGTTCAATTTATCCACACCAGTTTGATTTTTATTCAATGAATAAAGCACCACTGCAGTGCGTCACAAAGTTATAGTTATCTTCAAAGCTTTCACTCAACTGTGTTCAGAATATTATGCTATTGAACACCACTGGCCAAATGTGTGAAAGCAACGTGCATTTCTAAAAAGGTATGACTGACAAATTACAAACTGCTCCACAGTATTTTGAGTTGAAAGGTTGTGAAGCGGTGAATGTAGAATAAATAGAGGATATTACATGGCCGCGCGAAGATACGAAATTTCTCTTCGAGTGTTGAAAAATATTTCACGAGTGAGCGCAGCGAACAAGTGAAATATTTTTCAACACGAGAAGAGAAATTTCGTATCTTCAAGCGGCCATGTAATGTTCTGTTTATTATATAAACACCAATGAAATCAAACCATTTCACTTTAATATTTTTTTGTAGTCCTAAAGTAGCAACAGTGTTCTTTTCACGTGTGAAGATACATTGTAACATGTTATTCTCACGTGTGATGATATGATGTTTACGCGCGAAAGCTCACCTGGTATTTCATTGGTGTTTATATAATAAAGAGCATTATGTTCCTGCAACATGTGTCTTTTTTATTTGGCATGTTGGTTAGGTTACAAATACTACATAAAATTTATCTCACCTTTGGTCTTCTGTTAAGTTCTTCATGGCGCCTTGCCGAAATCTTTCTTGAACATAAGCATCATACTCCATCTGGGCTCTTTCTACTTCCGCCTTCCTTCTCTCCAAATAAACAGGAGTTTTGCCATAATCTTTCTTGTTAACATACTTTGGTGTCAACCCTGAGGGATCAAGTGGATGTGTGGCTCCTCCTCGTGTGTCTGCAAATTTTTTCTCAGGTTTCTTTGGTACAGACATGATGTTTTCGACAGCATTTGTGGTGATATGATTCTTGTTTGAGCGTAACCCCATCAAAGGTTTTTCATTGTGTTTTGGAACTTGTGGGCGTCTTTTATCGTGGTCTGGGTACTTGAAATCAGTCTCTAACAAATACAAATTACATTAACCTAATTAGTATTCTTTGTGTAACTAAGTAAACTAATCCAATATGTCATCTTGTTAATATATGAAATGTTCACACTTACTACCACAACCAAAAAGCCCATTTCCTCGATATCACAGGAATTTTAAAAACTCTGCTCTTTTTATGGCTTACCCGTACCTATAAGCTGATATATTTTGATTAAGTTTTTAAAGCTATATATAAGTTAAGCTTACTGGAAGAAGCGAAGCATTCCTAGCAACGAAATGTATTTTCCGGCAAACCACAAGCAAACCCTTTGCTAACTTATGCCTGGGCCGACTAAATATTTTCCAAAAGAAAGGAAAAGGGAAAAATACTCGATGGTGATCGCCGGTTCCTTTTCAAGATTGTCTGCAATGTGCTTATTATATCGTAAAGAATAAGGTTTTAAAAAGCTTACTTTCTGGTAGCTTGGGTTCCCCCGAGTGTTTCGTCAAGAATTCTTTCGGTTCGGTAAGAGCAACTTTCGGTGGTCCCTAAAAAAGAGAAAGTTATTCTATAATCAAAGCAAGTAAATTTTATCTATAAGTTAGCTTAAGTTACTAAATCGCGATTTCGAGGTGTATTTCGCAACAACAAACCTTACCATAGTTTTTGAACCTTGTTTATTCGTTCGGAGCTCTTGTTTCACGGTGGAAGAAAAATT
>JAJLRJ010000007.1:13859327-13884327 GCA_024195265.1 Dendrophyllia cribrosa | reverse complement strand
AAAAAATTGTTGTTTAAAGCCAAGAGAACATAAAGCTAAGAGAGCGAATCCCCCATACATACCCTATTCCAATGAAAATGTGTCTCAAGTTATTTTTAGAACGTACCAGTCCTCCGCGGATAGTATTATCACGCGCGTTGCGTGGATGTTTTCGTGCATTCATCCCCACTTCGACCGACATCTTTCTCTTCTGTCACTCATGCGAAACATCCACGAAAATATCCACGCAACGCGCGTGATCATACTATCCGAGGAGGACTGGTACGTTCTAAAAATAACTTGAGACACATTTTCATTGGAATAGGGTATGTATGGGGGATTCGCTCTCTTAGCTTTATGTTCTCTTGTTAAAGCTTAATATCATTGAATTTTCTCGTAAATTATGGACCACGACGAAAGCTATCAAAGCGAAAGTGAATTTTTTTTGGCCAGATAAAATATTTAACGGCTCAAACATAGAAAACAATGAAAAAAAACAGCAAAGTTTCACCATGGCTGACATACAAATACCCGAAAACACGCTAAAGATCTTAACGCTTGAATGCGGTATCAGAAAGTCTCAATGAAGAAAGAGAGATCAAACTAATTAGAAGAAGAAATCAGCCGTAAAATTAAACGCCGATGTTATTCCTCGAAAAGGCGAGTACGTTATAACATTTTAGACTCCTGGGTACTTCCCTTGATATTGGGAGCCCTTGACTTTTGTGCGGCCGCCTCGCATGGGCCGAGCCAGGTGTGAGTTTCGTTCAGTTCGAGTTTCGTATCAGACTAACGCCTTTATTATAACATGGTGTCAGAAGTGAAGAAAACAGAGTACAGAAGAACTTTTGAACGAAATTGAACGTAACGTAACCACCGTTACGATGGCCGAGTTAGGCTCGATTTCCGCCGATCTCTCGAGTCCGGTCTTTGTTTATCCACGAGAAGAGGGGAGGATGAGCGCGGGCTCATTTTTCCGAACAGCGGCTGGTAATCGAACCTACGGCTAAGTGAGATCCACGAACTCCTGGTTCCTTGGTGCTCGACTCAAATCAGGCGGACAACTGGAAAAAGTTTGTAATGCAGTTCGAAATTTATGTTATGGCAAAAGGCAAGGATGACAAAGCGGATAAATTTTTCGTTTGAAGGGTTGCTACAGCCAAATACTACACAACTCTCAGGCATTTTTGTGTTCCTGACCGCAGCGAGACTGTCTTCGATGATCGAGAGCGAAAGATATCCTGGAATGACGTCACATATTGTGCTAGACCCAGATCTTTTCGAATGATTCTGCGACTCAGTCATGATTTCTATTTTTGTGATTTTCGCAGACTTTGAAAATTCGTCAAAAATCGATGTTTTAAGCAAAAGCAAAATTTCTGCGGCATTTTACTCAGTTCAATATAAAGATTTGTTCTAATGAAAAAAACTTTTTGGGTTATAGACACTTTAAACAAGTTGCTTTATTGTGCTGGACCTGAAGCTATCAAGGAGTATAGCCATTTGTACGATTATTACAGTTCCAAGTACAATAACCCAAGCTAATCCTAAAATTCTAAGGTTCAAACGAGTCGAAATTCTAAGAGTTAAATCCTTTCACGAGAGTTAAATCAATATATCCGATCAGAGCGCAACATAAAAGGTCATAAAACTCAACCACATGCAAACGATGTTACTGAAAAAACATCACGTGATTTGCGTGATAAATATCAACTCAAGGGGGTGGGGTTCCCCTAAATGCCGTACAACATTTTTGGGTACAACGAGGGAGAAAATAAGGAATGTTTGAAGATGTATGCAAATAGTGAGGGAGCTAGGAATGTTATTTATGGGCGGTTTGTTTTTAATCAGCGTTACCAGAAAGAGAGAGAAAGGGTTGACAATTTTGTCAGCGAACTGAAACGCTTGTCGCTAACATGTGAATTTGGAGATCTGTGAGATTCGCTGATAAGAGATTGAATTGTGGGAGGTGCGCTTTCTAATGAATTGAGAGGAGCACTGCTAAAAAAAAAACCTGATCTGACCCTTCAGAGTGCTCAAGATTACTGCCGATCTTTGAAGCAGCAGAATTGCAAAAGTTGAAGTTTAACATGCCAGCAAAAACAGGCACAGTGTATTCATTAGAAATTAAGCCTGTTTAGAAGTTTAAGGGGCCGGACCCGACAACTGCTCGTTCCTGTAAGTTTTGTGGTTAAAAGCACCCATTTACCCAACCATCTCGCTGCCCTGCATTTGGAAAAAGGTGCCTGAATTGTAACAAAGAAGGTCATTTTGTGCAGGTGTGCCCAGAAAATGTCAGAGGTTAGCAAGTTGATATGGTACAACAAGAAAGTACTCCTCATCAAGACATCCAGGGTGTCGAGTGTATTGAATTGCATCATGTTCGCGTACGAAAAAATTAACTTTTTGATCACAACAAGTTGAAAGTATGGGAATGGGTTAAAGAGCAGCTTAACTACACTCTGATGGCCGTGGAAGACCTTCTTACCAGATCGGTAGAGAACAACTAGTATATTTTCTCAGAGAACGATTTTCATGTTATGCCATATGGTTTCGCTAAGTACTGTGGTTCGTAGTATACGTGAGTATGATTTGGTAAACCTAGCACCGTATTCAACCATTTGCGACGGAGATTTACACGGCGTTGTTAGTGATGTACAGGCATTGTTTCCCAACATTGGATATCGTCGTATGTTGGGTGAGCTGACCCGTCGGCGCATAGTTATCCAGCACGCAAGAGTGAGACCATCCATGATTCGAACCGATCCAGAAGGCGCTGTACTCAGATGGATGGATACTACACAAAGACAATCCTAGCTAGGGGGTTCTTTTTAAAATACTGACGGACGACCACCCCCGTCACTTATATAAAGGGAGCTCCCCCCCTCGGTACTGAATATTATTTAAACACGTTTACAGGTAAAGTTTGGATTGATGTGCATCACACTGTTAAACGCAACCTTATTAATTTCTGTTGCCCGTCAATATACCACAAGGCATTTGGCCCGTAAACACTAAAAAGTACCAAAAATTCGTTTTGTGGGCGTGGCTCAAATTAACTTTTATCCCCAAGAGGTACCAATTCTAAAAATTAATTTGCTGAAAAGTGGTTCCTGTCACATTTTTTCCCGCTTAATACCCTAAAAGGTACCGGGACAACTTGAACGGTGGTAGATTCATTTTAGAATACCCTAAGAGGCTAGAGGTACCAAACCATGTATTTCAACCCCTAAAACTACGACGATCACCCCTGTCACTTTTATATGAAAGTTCCACCTCCTCCCCCTATACATATTAACTTGGGTTTGTATATATGCATATTTTTTGTAGTATTTTACACTGTTAACGTGGATGGGTAATAGCATTTAGTAAAGGTAAAAACGGCAAACTGATCCTTACGGCATGAAGAAAATATAGAGACAAAAGTGAAATAAAAAAACAAACAGTTGAATATATTTGCCCGATATTTCGGTTTGCAAAACAAACCTTCTACGGGGGCTTTTTTTTTTCACTATTTCAAGATTTTTACTGATCCAGGTCTACGATAGATCCCGTACTCTTCACTGGTTTGTCGTTGTGGTTTTACCGTTATTATCGTTTTTTAATAGCATTTATATATTTTCACTCATATTTCTATTTTTTAAATATTCTTAATATATTTAATTTTTAGTGAATATTTATCTAAATTAGTTCCTTTGATGGTTTTTTAAGTAAAGTTACCCCTACTTTTTTTCATGCGTTTTACACATGAGCCTTTGGCTCGGATATGGCTTTGACATTAATAAATTGATTGATTGTAGGAATTCGTCAACAGACACCTAGTTGTTGCAGTGGTTTGCTTTGAATTTTTACACAGGAAATTTTTGAATGAAGGCATTCCCATGCTCACAGTTTGATTGAGTATTCCAGGTGTTTTATAGTCATTGGTCAACTATAATACCCAGGCTCACTCAAAATTTTGGAACCAAGTTATAACGTCACCGAGAAGACGAAATGCGTTCTCTAGGCAACAGGCAACCCGGTCCATGTTACTTACATGTACATGTACTTCGTACGGCAACACCAAGGGTGACCTCTAATATATATAGATAGGGAGAGTCTAACAGCGTAGCACTATGAACATGGTTAACTAAGGTGAAAGGTCGGAAGCACAAGAATTAAGATTGACGACCGGGCTATTTTTCAATTTTAGCAATTCTCAAAAAACAGTAAGACCTAAGTTTATTACCCGACCGTACATTCAGACCGTAGAAAAGTTCACAAAAACAACTTTTCTCTGTCTAGAATAACAGGTACGACTACTTTTCGAATAAAATACAGTTTTTGTTTGTCAAAAATTGCCCGAGAAACTGATTTGGAAATCAAAATTGCAAAAATACACAAACATATTTGCATAAGGCGACGCGAGTGAAGACAGAAAATCTAAGTCTTGTTTTGTTTACATATTAAAAATCGCTTTTCAATCTATGTAATGAATGAACAAGCACATAAAAATGGACAACACAGTCTTCTTTCGGAAAATTTTATTCAAATCTTCATTAGTTTATGTTTAAAAGTAAAACACGTTCCATTTATAGCGCATCAATTAAGGCAGAGCTGTCCTCGATGAAATTCAAGATAACAACACGACTTAATTTGAGCACGTTTCATAAACAGGTTTCCAAAACTTAAGAAAAGTAGAAAACACAAAGAAAAAGTCAATCAAAAATTGATATCAACATAAATTCCCATCGAAAAATGTGATTTATTTTACCTTTAAGTCACTGGACTGCTTGGAAATTCATTAAAACTCCGCTTCTTCGGTTCTGAAATCCGCAAATATAAAAACAAGGCATCTCCCCGCATTGCTCTTGCATTGATAAAAACGTATGAGGGTTCCTCGAAGCAAGATTTTATTCCCGAAAGCTCTTCTTTTTCCACTAAAGCGCCATCTGAGTGTCCCTTAATTAGTATCCCTGTCTTGAGTAGCAAACCGCGAAAAAATGTAGGGAAGTAACGACTTTACTGCTCAGCTAAACACTGCGAAAGATCCAACTTTTTTAAGGTGGCTCGATATAGTTTTTTTTGGCGCGCGCAGATTGGGTTCTAATTTACTCGAGTCATGCAAGAAAAAAGATAAACAAACATGGCCGCAACACTCCTTTCGCAATTTTATTTTTGCGCCGGCCTGGTTGACTGTGTTTCGCGTGTATGCAAGCTAGGTTTACATTCTTCTTTCTTTGGTGGTAATGTGATTTACCGACAAAAAGAAAACAGGGCGGTTAAAGTTCCCTGACAAGAATGCAGTGAAGAATGGTTTCGCGATCGACAACTCAGCCCCGCATCGACGCAATTTTCCTCTGAATACGAGAGTTTATTTTGGGCTGTTTTTAGGGGAAGTGTATTTTCTTAATCTAAACTCTATTAAAAGAGTAATGCAGAATGTGTTGGGAAAGACAGTTCATCTTCTAATAAGAACAAACAGCAACAGAGCGTGTGCGCGACAAAGTTCCCACCCACTGCATGACATTTGTGGTCGATTCTCGTCATCAATTAGATAAGAAAATGCACAAAAAAGGGTTATCCAGCTACGAACCACCAGAGGAAATAAAAAGCAAAAAGGAAGCAGACGTTGTATGGCTTTTAATGAAGCAGCAAATCAGAAATACTCAAAGGAGAAAATTAGGAAATCTTCGATCTGTCGTTCAAGAAAAGACACAACAACACGGCTACAGTGATTATCAATTTGTAGTTTTTGACACGGAGACAAATAGCAGCTATAATTAAACAGGTAAACACTTACAATTACTATGTGCATTTTCCCAAAATGCAATATCAGCTACTACGCTTCTCGATTTAACAAACTGTCAGTGGAATCGATAAATGGCCAGAAAACTTTGCTCAAAGAAAACGTTCCAGTGCATACTGTTCATCTGAGCGATTTCACCACTTTTCTCTCCAGTAATGCTATCGCAAATTGCCACAGTGTTTTGATCGGCCACAATTCTTTTGTTTTGACACTCCCACATTGCTACGCTGTCTTAGGCTCTCTCCTCCGCAGAGGCTCCTATCAGTTAGGCATGAGTTCAAAGAAACACTTTCATCCATGAAAAATTCTATTCGCCGACAGTCTTCACCTTGTCAAAACACCCGAATCGCTCAATCCGGGGGGAAAGCCCTGTAGAAGCAATCTTCCATCGGTTTTAAAATCTGTTTTTAATGAAGAGCTTTTTAGCACATGATGCTTTGGAAGATGTCTTTGCTCTCCATCGCGTATTTATCATCGCGTAATCCTCGTCGTTGTAAACAACGGCAATGTAAATCCCGCCTCCTTCGCTTTCGAAGACATGGTATTTTTAGACGAACGCTTCCAGCGTGTGCAATTTCAGGGATAACATCTTTTCTCAGAATAATAATGGCTGGTAAAGCAAAGCCTCCTACAAAAAATTGCAGAAAGTGGCCTGTCCTACCAGGACTTACAGCGTCTCTAGTGAGCCTCGCAATTTGAGCAGAGCGCCGACAGCAGCGATTCCATCCACACCACGAGGAACAAAGCATCCAGCGATTTTAGCCAAAATTGTTAATCATTTCGAAGGCAAGTGATGTACCAGCCATTACTAGACACGATTCATCCAAAAGATAACAGTTTCTATCTCACAAAAAGCTGCACAGCGCGAAAGAGATTTGTCTATAAATGAATAAACAAGAATAACATCCGCAAATCGACCACAAAATCCGCGTGGAGGAGTGGCGTGACAACTGCCACGCATGCGTAATTGCCGATCTTGTCGTGTCAAAATTTTCAGAAATTTGAAACTTTCGAAGTCCACACTTCCGCTTCCGCTCGGTAATTTTTTTTCATTTTTTGCATGTTGACTTCGTTTTATCCAAAGTGCGTTTTACGCGATTTTCAAAAAATTCTGTCAACAGAGAAAAAAATTACCAACGAATTCTAAAAAACGCGTTTTTTCTTTAAAATTTCTGACAGATTTTTTTTAAAGTTGGTACTCGGGTAGAACACAGGGGTCGAAGGCCGTATGCAAAATTTAAACAGAATTCACCGTGGAATTTTAAAGATAATTGAATATATGTCTGTTTTGAGGCCCTACTTAAAAGCCCAATGGCGTTGCCATGGCAACGCCAACCTCGATACATGTATGGCAAATTAATACTATAATATTATCTTGATTTCGGGGTAAAATGTGATGACGATCCGCAAAGTATAACTCTAATTGTTTTGCCTCCAAATATACTATACAGGGAAACCAAAATACTATATCGAGCCACCTTAAGTAGCCGCGCGTGTGGCGTCATACGCGCATGTTTTGCAACGTCATACGCGCCCGCGAATTAACCCTGCCCAACGCTCGGACGGACACACATGTAAAGACGCCGCCCGCGAAACATTCCGCTGGCCATGACCATGAAAAATGTCGAGCATGGGTTCTATGAGTATGGGGCTGCGCAGCCAGGCCTTCGTCCCGGCGAGTGCTCCGCTATTAGTATCGTTTATGCGATTGAGGCGCTCTATCAGTTAGCTGTGTTTTGCTCTGTTATTACAACGGATTGGGATCATGGTAGTCTTGGAAAACCAGGCCAAGATGTATTGAAATTCTACCCCTCCCCCCAAATAGAAAAAGTTCGGCTAGACCCTTGTCTCTGTACCACCACCCCACCCTACCTGTTTGCTAGGAATACATCGTATTACGACCCTGTATATGGATATGACTAGGATCTTGCTGTATCGGTTACTGCGTTTGACGATGGAGACGCATCCTAATTTCAACGTCTTCTCTCGCGCTAGCGGGGCTGATTTCATAATTTTGGGCTATGCACGAATAAACAACAATTTAGCCCTCCCCCGAAGATTTTTCAGGGTCGAATGACAAAATTCTTACGTTCCCACTTATTCTTCCAAGTGCATTTCTATGGAATGCACTTTTGTAATCCTTCATTACTACCAGTTAATCTTTCAAAGTTTTTAACATCTGTAAACCTTCAGAAATCAACTGTTTTAAGTAAACACTCTACCGCGCGTACTCTTGACGTATTTGGAAGATGTCCAACTTCAAGTCAGAAATCTTTCTTCGATTCATAGACATTTGACCTGTACATGAAAACCTGCACGCATCAAAATCTCACTGAAAAGTCTTCTGCTTTCAAGCTGTACATCACATTGAAAATACACTGTGTTCATCCCAGCATGGCGTTTACTAGGATTCTTTCCGTGTTACTTTGTCAGCTAGCTGTTTTCGGCTCTGTAAGTACATTCATTTTGCATTGGTAAAGAAACTTTTAAGTTTAATAGCAGTTGTAAAGAAACTTACGCTGGTCGAAAATTAACCTATAAAAATTAAATGCGTATAAGACGGTTCTAGAATTGGTCAACAACGTTGCAGTATATAGAGTAAGATGTTTCACGATAGTTTCTTCACAACCGTTTTTTTACGAGTCGCGCTCGTTGAATAACTCAAGGGTTTTATTTCGCTCGTACGCTTGATAATCTTGCAAATAGGTCGATCTGTGAACAGGCTACGTCCGAGACTACATACAACATTAAGTGGCTCTGCTATTGGATGCTCCATTAATTAGCTATGTCCTGCTCTGTGAAAGCATTTAAGAATATAATAGTGATCTCCCAAGTCGTGAAGCAGTTTTAATATTAAAAAGTCCTTGCCTCGAATCTACTTCATTACAAGGAAATTTCGCGACATCGCAATGCTTCGATTTTGGAGCGGACATATTTCGCAACAATAATTTATCGAACCATGTCTCTTGATTTTCCCAATGTTCGTGTCATCTTTTCGTAAATAAGGAAATGTTTGTGTCATGTATAAAAATAGTCATGAGTCCGGAAATCTAACAGATGACGACTGTGCATACGTACGGGGGGAGGGGGGAGGGGGGAGGGGGACGTACTCAGGTATAATAGTCACAGAGAGGTGCTAAGAGTTTTTTTTTTTCTTAAATTTGTGATCTGACGACTTTTGTTCGGTTAGAAATTTTGTGGAGGACTTCATCAATCTTTTTTCAACTCAAGTGCTTATTTTTTAATTCGACTTTTCTAAGGTTTGTTTTCTTTTTCTTTGTGCCCGGGTTGTGTTCGAAATACCATCGGTTGATTCTCAGAATGTTTTAGTGCCCCACTCGACCTACTAGTTTAATAAACATAAATTTTCTTGGGATAGCTTGTTCATGGATGTTACCGAATTGCAGTTATGCCTTTTATTTCTATTTCCAGAAAGACTCAATCTGTACGCTTTTTCCGGTCAACCCTTAACTCACAAGGGTGCCGAAAAATCCAAATTCAAGAAAAATCGCAAATTTTATTTTGTAAAATATTGAAAAACAAATGGTACCATGCAAAAGTACTGCTGAAGAGGTTTCATTTGAATGGTCACACCACAGGATTTCATCAACATAAATTTCCATCGAAAAATGTAATTTGTTTCACCTTTAAGTCCCTTTACTGCTTAGAAATTCTTTAAATCTCCGCTTTTTCGGTTCTGAAATCCAAAGAAGAAACATCTCCCCGCATTGCTCCCGCGTTGATAAAAACGTATGAATTTCCTCGAAGCAACATTTTATCCCTGAAAGCTCTTCTTTTTCCACTATAGCGGCTTCTGAGTATCCCTTAATTAGTATCCCTGTCTTGAGTAGCAAACCGCGAGAAAATGCAGGGAAATAACAACTTTAATTTGCAAACGGTTTTCTCCGCCAAACACCCAACAAAAGTCGTGACGTGACATCGGCCGTGTAGCCGCGCGAAAAACAAAGCTTCGCTTTGGTTTCAAAATTGCTAAGATCCCGGATGTTACGCGACGTCATACGCGCCCGCGAGCTAGCCTTGCGCTATGCACGGACACACATGTACGGACGCGCGCTCGCGAAACTTGAGATTTCAGCCTGGCTTCCGAAATAAATCCTCGTAAAATGAAGTTACCGATTACAGTTTCAGCCAGGGCTGAAAATTCCAGAATTTTCAGCCCGGCCAAACAGCTGAAATTCGCCATGTAATCGCATCAGAATTTCAACCCGGGCTGAAAAGTGAATTTGGGCATGCGCAGTCGAATCTTCGACGCCATAATGATTATCGTTATCAATCTTCCCGCGCAGTTTCAAACTTGGCGCCCGGGCTGAAATTCGCCATGTAATCGGCCCCTTATACATATATCAGATAATATATGGGTGAGCGGAGATATGAGATTTCTCTTCAAGTTGAACACTCAAAGACAAATTTCATATCTCCAAGCAGTCATGTCATAATTTGTTTATTATGTAAAGATAAATCCCTGTATTTCACTGAGGTTTATATAATAGTTTTTCTTATTGATGGTTCTAGGTCGTCCATTCCTGTTGTCTACAGTCCTCGTGCTCAGCAGATTGCTGCAAAGGGCAGGTATGTCACGTGTTTTGTCAACTTAAAGGTGATTTTATAGAGATGTTAAGAGACAGACTCCGTTTAAGTCATTTGAGCATGTAGGCAAGTCGCAAAACCTCTTTGTAAACATACAAAGAAGAATTTAATATACTGGTCACGTAACAGAACCCCAAAGATTAACCTTGAGCCATATGTTATTCTAACTTTCAAGTTTGTGGAAGAAACTCTATCATGCGACTATTGAAATAAAAGATTTTCAACATTACTTTCCAGTGGTGGTGTTTGTTTTTCATTATGACACGAAATTGTTTTTCTTTAATTTTAATTGTTTGTGCTTTTGGGAGTGAAAGGGTTAAAAAGGCCCACCTTCACCCAAAAGACGTTGCGGTCGTTTGTTTTTGTTTTGAAATGCTTCATTGTCCGTACGCGTGATCTGATTGGTTGCACGCATTCAAGCGTGAATTTCGTGTTACACGAAATTCAGCACTGAAAGTGATCACGGCGCGCACAGTAGTTTGGGTCGTTTGGGTAAAGGTGGGCCTTTAAGCTGTTGATATTGACCAAGTTTATTATTTTTTTTTTGAAGAGCAAAGTTATTTACCATCAGACCATGACTCCCAATTGGCTGGAGGCGCATGCGTCCTACATTGACAGTTCTCGCACAGCAACCGCCCAACAACTGACATTCAATGCAGGCACAGTGGACAATGCTGCTCTTCTTAAAGTTCCCATGATTCCTGCTGGCGCTCTAAACGTTGGCACTTCGCTGACTGTTGAAATCACAGTTGCACATGACATAAGCATTGGAGGGAAACCTGACAGCGATACCAAATATGGTGTATCTGACGGTACAAAGTTTATTGGGTTTGGTACTTGTGATGCGGCAAATTATGACACCAACGCTCCATGCTTTGGAATGGAAGGGAGCTCAGGTGCTACTTTATCTTCCACACGACGTGAAGCGATACTTCCCAAACCCAGCGAGTCTTTCTATCCAGGTCAGTTTGTTTTTACTCTCAAGTTGGATGAACGATGGGGCTCATGTTACACTGCGCATGACGGAGGCTTTGTGAAAACTGCTGGTTACAATAACCGACTGATGCTGAGTAAGGGGCTTACCCTGGAGGCCTACAAGGGCGACAAAGGAGAAAGAGTAGGAATCAGGTTCATCAAAGTCGAGATAATACATGATGAAGCTTAGAGTTACAACAACAAACCCTACTTAATGTAATCAGCATTAATAGTCTCGTGGATTCTTTTCTTTTTGATATGTCAAAATTAGTAATATCATGGGGGAATACAGAAGGAAAACAAAAAGCATTGTAGTTTTGTTTGACAAATAAATTGATACCATTTGTCTTTTCATATTTGCAATACCAGATCTCAAATAGTAGTAGAGGAGAATGCATTTTCTGCCCCACCTCAAATGAGCATTGAATCAACGCGTCACAGATAAAAACATAAGCGTGATCTGCGAACCTGAACGTCCCAGATAGACTGGGTGTCTGTAAAACAAGGAATCGACAAGGAATCGACCCGGAACACCCCGGAACACCACCGGAAAACCGTCGGAACCTAACCGGAACACCCTGGAACCCACTAAAAATAAAAATAAATCAAAGGCTTCCTTGAAAAAGATTCTGCACACCTATGGACCCTCCCCTCTCCTAGGCGTTTTGCTCCACGGACCCCCCCCCCCCCCCCCCCCCCCCAACCCACTGCGTCCAACTCCCTGCCCTAATAACTGAAATAAAAGTAAATTCTGCAAAGGACCGCAAACGATAATGCTGCTAACGGTATACGTAGGATCTACAAGAGACCTAATCAGCCAAACAAATGAACAAACATACAATAAACTGCAATGGCCCTCCAATAAGTGACTTTTATTCGTGATTCACATCACCTCACATTTTAAGGCTGGCCATACAAAATTGGCCTGTAAAACTTTATATGCGAGAAAATTTTAAATTTAAATTTCACCCCATGATTTTTACCCCCCACCCCCCCCCCCCCCCCCATGATTTTTACCCCCCACCCCTCTATTAAGCGGTCACTTAACAAATGCCGGAATTAAATTGCGTGACAATGGCGTGTGGACGTGTTTCACGCGTCTCTCCGTAATTTAGCTTTTCTTTTCGGTTCATTTCTCTCTTTCTGGGGGCTTAAGCCTTCGGAATGGAGGACATCAAAGCGAAGTACTCTCTAACTGATTTTAAAGACAAGTCAGGAAAGCGAAAGCAATTGAAATTCGAATCAATCGATTTAGAAGTCTACAAGCCAGCTGCGAGATGTGCATCCTTTCTAACATCACCGGATCGCATTCATTACTGGATCTATGCATTCCAGCAGCGATATTTTGAGAGTCTTGGAGACAGCACTGATTACGAAGTCAAATGGATCGATCGTGTGGAACCTGATGGTCCTACAAACTTCCAAGACATCGAAATCAAGATCCTCAAGATTAACACGTGCGCTGATGACCAATTATCTTCAACAGTCGATGATCAAGACCAAACTCATTCATATGATACAGATACCACCCTCATCACTATCCACATATATTTAACGACTGGAGTGATTATGTTCCAGGGAACTGCGTACAAAGTATGGGCAGATCGTGAATTCTGTGCACTGAAAAATTTCACTGACAGTTCGATCGATTTAACTCCGCAGGAGCCTACGCTCACCTTCGAAGACACTGAGTTACTTTTTCGGAACCTCGAAGCCGCAGTCTTGTGCTTGCCAGTAAATAAAAAGAAGTTCCTAAAGAAGAAGAAAGCCGACAATCCTAACAACAATCCCAATGATGCTGTTCCAACTGATCATGATATTCGTACAAAGAATAACACTGAAGAAACCAGAGATGATTGCACAACACCAATCCGGAAGAGAAGGAATTCTCTTGACTCTTTGTTAACCCCACGCCAAAGTAATAGCATTGCTGCACTAAAATCCTTACTCAGTACCATTGAAGCTGATGTCGCAGAACTCAAAAACACCAATAACAACACCTTTGACACTCAGTTGTCTAAGCTGGAAGATAAAATTGTACAAGTGGGGAATTCAACAAAGGTCGATTTCCAAATGATCCATTCAAGATTACAAGACCTAGAAATTGAAAACGAAGCCCTTAAAGCGGAAAACAGTAAACTCAAATCGGAAAGTTGCAAACTAAGATCAGAAATGCACACCCTCAAATCTGAAATCAAACACATCAAATCTCTCCTTACAGAAAATGGTTCCATTACAAACAACACCACAATCTCTGATTCTGGACGCCCTGAACAAGATCTGGGTCAAGACAACAACGTTGGCCCAAATCCAACTCTGAGTGAATCGGCCATCACTGCTGGAAAAACAGCAATACAACCATCAAATGCTGCAGTACCATTGGCAAATAGGTTCTCAGTTCTGGCCGACCACGATCCTGGAAACAACGATACCTCCGTACAAACACATACAATCCCAACTTCACAACCTACGCATCGTAACCTCTCCCAAACCGACAAGAAAGATAATCTCTCTCCCAATCGCCGCGAACCAAATGATCTCAAAGATAACGACCAATCGACCCTCAACTCTATTGCCCTACTCATCGACTCGAATGGAAAATATATTGATCTCAATCGCCTCAGCCCGAAAACTCAAGCCCGCAAGCATTTCGCTCCAACAATCTCTTCAGCTGTTGATTTATTAAAGTCTAGTCATCTCGGGAACCCGAGTCACATCATCATTCATACCGGCACAAATGACTTAGAACAGTCAACAATACCTCAGTGTATCGACAAATATCACGAATTGGTCAAAACTGCTACAGAAAAACACCCATCCTCCAAAATTGTAATCTCCTCAATTTTAATCCGTGCAGATGATATAGATCAACGAAGACCAGAATTAAATACGAAGCTTGGAAATCTGTGTTCCCCTTATCCTAACGTTCATCTTGTCAACAATGACAATATCACTATTGACAATTTGCACGATAGAAAACACCTCAAGAGAAGAAGTATTGGCCTCCTGGTGACAAACCTAAAAGATATCGTTTTCAACCGAATGCGTGGAAACATAAACCAACAAGGTATTCATTCAAAATTCACAACCTCCCCCGAGCGCAACTTTCAACTTCAGAACACAACAAGATTTGGTTCACCCACGCCCGCATATGGATTATTGCCACAATTACCACATCTTCCACAACGAGAGAACCATTTAGCTCCACCTCGAGAGAATAGCCATGGAATAGGAACACGTCCATCATACTCTTCTGCTGTAAAACACGCTGGCACTATCTCTCCAAACATCCGGTCAAGTCCTCCATCATTGAACGCTGAAACTGTTTTAAACTTACTAAAACTATATGAAACAATGCGCCAAATCTAAGGTACTTAAGTATTTTTTCTTTTTGTTTCATTTCATTTCATTTTATTTTTATTTTTTCTTAATAACTAAACGCTTTGATCTTCTCTATTTCGAACGTATATCCCCATGTGATCTCACCTTTCAGATAATGTGTTTCGGTGACAGAAGTTCGCTTCTAAGTAAATCATTGCTTAGTCTTAGCTGCTGGAACATACACGGTTTCTCTGACCGGTCCAGGTTTGGGAACAAATTAACAAATCATGAATTTTTAAATTATTTTAGTAAGCATGAAATTGTGATCTTAACTGAATCATGGATGAAGAAAGATGTCGATCTCCCTGGTTTTAAAACATTTTCAAACTCAGCCCAAAAATTCCAAAAAAAGAAATCTGGAAGACTTTCGGGAGGTCTTGTTCTAGCCTATAAAAAACATTTAGAAAATGGTATCTCTTTAGTTAAATCGAGCACTAATTACATTTGGTGTAAACTTAATCACAGCTTTTTTAGCTTTGAACAAGATATTTACTTATGTGCTCTCTACATTCCTCCCCGAGATTCTCCTTATTTTGATCCTGAATTATTCGTTGATATGGAAACAGATATCGCATTTTTTCACAACAAAGGTTTTGTTATGTTAGCTGGTGATTTCAATGCAAGAACAGGCAAAGCAAATGATTTTATAGTCGATGACAATTCTAACTTTATACCTGGAGATAATATTCCTGTACCATCTGCTCTTCCTAATAGACAGAACTTTGATAACAATATTAATGATCATGGAAAACAGTTACTTGAACTCTGCAAATCTTGCGATTTAAGGATCTTAAACGGACGAACTAAAGGAGATACCTTAGGAAAATCCACTTATCACTCCAGTAATGGAGTAAGTACTGTAGATTATATTATTGTTGGACATACTCTATTTACTTCAATTGAAGGGTTCGTCGTAAAACAACCAAATATTTTTTCAGACCACTCTCAACTTGTCTGCTGGATAAAAATTGGTACATCTAACCTAATTAACAACAATCAATTTCAAGAACAAAACAAAATTAAACTCCCAAAACAATATATCTGGAATGAAACTTCGGCAACAAAATTCACTGAGACCTTTCAATCTCCTGATATTTTGTCTCGGTTACAAACTTTTGAAGACTCGACCTTTGAATTAAATAATACAGGCATTGATCAAGCTACTACTCAGTTTACAAATATTATGCATGAAGCGGCAAAATGTTCACTTAAATTAAGTTGTCAAAGGAATTCTAAAAGAAAGCATTTAACTAAGAAATGGTTTGATCATGATTGCAAGGCTTTAAGGAAATCTCTTAAACAATTATCTAACAAAAAACATCGCAATCCTCTAGACACTGAATTAAGAAAGCAATATCATGCCCAAAGTAAAACCTATAAAAAACTACTTAAACGTAAAAAGCAACTATTCTTTGATTCTAAAATTGATGATTTAGTTAACAATGAAAACAATCACAAATTTTGGGATACACTAAAGTCAATGAATGAGAATAATATAATTAATAGTGATAATGAATCCCCGACTACAAAACTCTATGATCATTTTAAAAAACTGCACTCAGCACCTGAACATAACACCTTATCAACATTTCAGCTAAATGTTCTTGAAGAAATAAAACGTTTAGAGAACAACAAGCACTTACAACCTGAATTAGATGATTCAATATCCACTGATGAGATCGATAAGGCGATTAAAAGGCTTAAAAACAAGAAGGCTGCTGGTCTTGATAAAATACGCAATGAAATGATAAAAACGAGCTCAAGATTCATAAGGCCCTCACTAGCAAAACTTTTTACACTTATATTAAAATCTGGAGTATTCCCTACATCTTGGAGTGATGGTATAATTACTGCGCTACATAAATCAGGAAACAAAGATGACCCTTCCAATTATAGAGGTATTTGTATTAGTAGTTGCCTTGGAAAACTTTTTTGCTCAATTCTTAATGCAAGATTACACAATTTCTTAAACAAACATAACATAATACATCGTTCTCAGATCGGCTTTTTACCGGGTCATCGCACGTCCGACCATATTTTCACTTTAAAAACTTTAATTGACAAACATGTTACTCATACCCCCAGAGGTAAACTATATACTTGTTTTGTTGACTTTAAAAAAGCATTTGACTCAATTTGGCACCAAGGTTTATTACATAAATTATTAAAATATAAAATAGGTGGTACCTTCTACAAAGTAATTTCTAATATGTATTCACAATCACAATGTTGCGTGAAAGATGGTGACAATCGATCTGAATTCTTTAACTATGAGAAAGGAGTTAGACAAGGCTGTATTCTCTCTCCGCTACTTTTTAATCTTTATTTAAATGAATTACCATACATTTTAAACAACAATGCCAAAGATCCTATAATACTACCAGATGGTTCTCACCTTAATTGTTTACTCTATGCAGACGATTTACTTTTAATTTCCAATTCTCCAGAAGGACTACAACAAAGTCTTGACAGATTATCAAAGTATTGTCAAGATTGGCTCCTTAAGATAAATTCATCTAAAACAAAAGTGATTATATTCCAAAAGAAAAGCAGGAAAACAATAGCAGACAAATATAAATTTATTGTTAATGATGAACATATCCAAATTGTTGATAATTACACTTATCTTGGTGTGAACTTTTCTACTAATGGAAGTTTCACTTGTCATAAAGAAAAACTGAAAGAAAAAACTAAAAGATCCTTTTTCGCAACACGGCGTTATCTTGATTTCTTACAACTACCAATCAACGTCGACAACAAACTTTTTAATACACTATTTCTTCCAATTTTAACATATTGTTCCGAAGTGTGGGGCATCTATGACAAATGTGATAATAACAGCTGGGAAAAGGATCCTATTGAGAAAACACATATTTATTTCTGTAAGATGTGTTTAGGGGTAAACAAACGTTCACCAAATGTAGCATCTAGAAATGAACTTGGAAGATTATCTTTAAAATTACAAATTTCAATGAATATTCTTAAATTTTGGATTCATCTTGAAAATCAACCTCCTGATAGTATCGCTAAACTTTGCTTAAACATGTCTGACAAAATGGCTCAAGAAAACAAAACTGGTTTGATCAACAGGATTAATCTGTTATGTACACAACTGAATATTAACAAGAAATCAATAGATTTGATCAACCCATCTACTTTCTTATTAAAGGCAAAAAGCAATTTGTTAGTAAAACTCAAAAATCATCAACTCAATCAAATAAATTTAAATAAAAAACTTAAATTTTACTCCACTTTCAAAAATGAAACAAAACACTCCGATTTCATCAATCATATTAAGAATCCTGAACATAGAAGAATAACGTCTAAATTCAGGATAGGAAATCACAACTTAAGAATTGAAAATGGAAGATTTACAATCCCTAAAACTCCTGAAAACCTCAGCATTTGTAATCACTGTGATCAAAATTCAGTTGAAGACGAAATGCATTTTTTATTTGATTGTAAATTATATAATGACCTTAGAAACACTCTTTTTATAAAGACTATTGAACGAAACAAATTATTTACAAATTTTAGTAAACACGAAAAACTGTTTTTTCTTTTCAACAACACTGACCAATTTATTAGCAGGATAACTGCTACTTTTATATTTCAAGCAACTGAAAGAAACAATCATAACTAGAAATTATCATTATCATGTTATTATTTGCTTTTCTTTTTCATTAATTATTAGCTTTATAATTGTTTATTACAATTATTTAACTTTAGGTAACACCATGTATAGAAATGGTAATACTAAATAAAGTTGTTGTTGTTGTTGGAATTAAATCGCTCCACATATTTACTGTAAACTTGACCTCTTTTAAGCGATCGCCTCTATTAAGCGGTCAGTTGGCCATTCCCCAAGGTTGACTGTATTAGGCAGACTACTACAAGACAGACTTCTGCTCACTGCAGCTGTTTTTTGTTTTGTTTCACAGGCTTCAAGAGCATCCCCATGGCCAAGCTCTGGCAGAAAAGATACCAAAGCTGCAGTCAATGTACACTGTACAGTGTACATGTAGCTCTTTAAAAGGAACAATGCAAAACAAACAAAGAATGCTAAAAAATGATCAGTTACTATACTGTGCCATATAGGTTCTACTAAAAGTAGCATTTAAGTTATATAGTTACAGAAGGCATAAAATGCCAGTTTTTATGACAAAAGACTGTCATAGTCAGCTGCCATTGTGTTTACATGACAAATGAAAATATATTTTGACATATTCTTGTTAAAACTTGCCTTAAAGGGACATTGTCACGCAAATTTTGCTGTGTTTTTGTCAAAATACACTAAGTACCTTTGCTCAAACATAAAATTGCTTTTAGAACACCAAGAAGATAATATCAAGTGATTTCTTCAAGGAAGAACAAACTATAATAAGTTTTTCAGCTCCCTTTTTTAATTTACATGTTATTTACAGGGTCTTGACAGCCCCCTTTTTCAATTTACATGTTATTTACAGGGTTCCTTACAGGCTCCCTTTTTCAATTTACATGTTATTTACAGGGTCTTGACAGCCCCTTTTTTCAATTTACATGTTGTTTACAGGTTCCTTACAGGCTCCCTTTTTCAATTTACATGTTGTTTACAGGTTCCTTACAGGCTCCCTTTTTCAATTTACATGTTGTTTACAGGTTCCTTACAGGCTCCCTTTTTTTATTTACATGTTATTATCAGGATTCCTTCTTCCATTTACATGTTATTTACAGGGTAGCCCACTTTTTCGATTTACATGTTATTTATATGATAGCCCCCCTTTTCGATTTACATGTTATTTACAGGATCTTCTCCTGTATTTACCTGTTTCACTCAAAATATTTACATGTTATTTACAGGTTCGACAATAACATGTAAAAGGGGAATTAGCATGTAAATTATCATTTACAGTATCTTTACATGTTATTTACATGTTATTTATATACAATGCAAATTTTCAACTTTTCCAGTGTTCTTTACTTGCTGAGACCATCTCAAAACAATGCAAGACTGACAGTACAGGTGCTTCTTCACCTTCCGGCACTCCAATTTTCAGAAGAGGACTCCAACAATCTAACGGAAAGGGACAAGGCAAATCAAGACAAAACAACTCCAAACACCGCCATGCTGTAGACCTCTCAGATGACCAGAACAGTAGTGAATACGATGATGACTTCGACATCGCAAAGAATGCTGCAAAACATCAAAGAAAACTTGCCCAAAACACTCAGCTGCACTTGGAACTTCTAAGTTTACGGGAAAACGGTTAGGAACACCACTTAGCATTCATATGGCTGTTGAAGAAGGAATGTTAATAAAGCAAATGCGACAGTTTTTGTGTTCGTAGCTCTTTGGGAAGTATGATCGTTTTCGACCTCAAATGTAGTTACTTTCTTCCTCCGTTTGTATGGGACTAACACTTTCAGGCTAAAAATCTCAATAATCATCATCATCAATCTTTATTTATACACGAAATAGTATCATATTTACATGGTCTTCCTAGGAGTCGTGTGAATTTACACGAGTACATTACCTGTAGAACTACTTAACTAAGAAAAATAAAGTACAATGAAAACTACGATCAAGGTTTCTCAATAAATAAGATGTGAGCAAATTAGCATTCATATGGCTCTTTTTCTTTCAAATTCAAGGAATCATTTACTGAAGTTTCGCGAAAATTCGACGGTTAGAAGTATTATTGGTTTTAGGTTTTCTGAAACCAACTTTCGAGAAAGCAAGAGAGGACTCTCAAACCACCCCCATAGGAGTCGATTTGACCATTTCAAACTTCCCGCGATTGTTTTAATTAATTCATAACTCCGCCTCCATAAACAATAGCGCGCAAGCCATGGTAGTTAAGCATTGTATTAAGGTGTGACCCAGTAAGGTGGGACAAACTCACACCCGATTGCCGCTAAAATTAAAAACATTTTTGATATCCTGAACGCTGCATTTTACGTTTCTACGATAAGTTCAATCGTAAAGAACTTAATGGAAGCCTTAAATAATATTTACCCCGCACAAGCCCTTGTGAGCATTTTCACTTTTAAGTATGATCATGATGATTATTGTCTCAAAAATAAAAATCTTTCAAATCTTCCTGCACTGCACCCGGAAGACAGTGCATGTTGTCAACCCGCACAACCACAAGTGAGAACCAGGTGTCGTGAAGTGCCACACGCAGGTCCCTCACTCATATTTGGTTGGCATGACAAACGGCAGTATCCGCAGGCGCATTCGCCCAAAAGGAGAGAACATCAGATTGCAGCAAAGCAGCAACATGGAAATTTCAGAGCCTCCACTAGTACTGCCACCTCCAACCTGTACCACTTCACCGAGCGCACTGTCTAGTGACCATGCCCCCACAAGCGAGCAGACTGCACCTTCACCTCCAGTGCCTAGCCCCGAAACCACAAAAGGACCTGTGACCAGAGAGCCAACACTGCGCCGATCCTCCAGGTGATCAAACCCACCGTTAAGTTGAACGTATGAACTGCACCACAAGACTGATCTTTGTTGTAAGTTTTGATCAAGAACCTTTGTATGAACAGTCAACATTGCATTATTTCTTGTTTGATCTTATTAGCTTTTCTTGTATATACGTTGTTTATTTAGTTGTTGTTCTTTTTCCTTTTTCAGAAGAGGGGGATGTCATAGTTTATTATGACACATGATGCATGCTTGGCTGTGAATAAAGAAACGATGTCTGTTAAGCCATTCTAGTCAACCGTTTATTCATTTGGAAACACAACACTCCTTTTTATTTGTCGTTCCTGTAAAGCACATCATTACTATTGAATGTTTTATAAATCAATGCTGTACCAAAAGGAAGCCTGAGATTCTTCTGGGTGTTAAAAATACCCAACAAGAACCTGATTGGAAATGTAACGAGGGTTGTAGGGGACGGTGTCATAGTTGTTTATACACGGAAGTGATAGTAGCTGAAAATCAAGAAACCTAAAGTGCATTATGGCAAAGCTATGAACCGGAAGTGCACAATTGTGACATAAAAAATAATAATAAAAACGGAGGGTGAATCTCAACTCGTGCCGCTATGCGAATGAGTAATATGTCCGGGGAAAGTCTGACTTATGTTAACAGAACTAGAAAATTACGAGAAAATAGTTTCTGATGGTGTCACTGTTGTTGCTATTGTTATAAACAAAAGAATAACATGAATACTATATTAAAGCAATATACGTTTTATGAATAACGAATTACAATCATCAATAGGCATTTTTCGTTTTTGTTTTTCATTCGAAATGTTCTCAACAACATAAAAGTATATCCAGACGAGTAAAATAACTTTTTTTTAAAACCATTTATTGCTTAACCTGTTTTTTTCTTTTTTGGTGAAATTGTTAACATTCATTTTTTTTAGCTATTTTCAACGACTGCAGGAAATTAAGAATGGAGACGCAGAAGAACAAAAACAGCGAAAGCCAAAGAGCATATGATCTTACTGTAGAGTGGTTCCGCAACTTCGCCAGAAATGTGGATCATATGCCAAACTCTTCCTCACGACCCTTCCCAGCCTGCCTTTTATATACAAAGAAGAAACGGCGGAGAGGCCAGTGCTTCCACATACTCATTTTATTTACAAGATGTGGAAAAAAAAATTCCTGTAGTTTAATTCCAAAGGTTTGAGCTTTGAAAGTTTATTTTTACAATGTTGGTAACAGAAAATAAAACCGTAGGAAAAAGAAAAGCGACAATAGCCGGCCTACTCCTTCCCAACTGCTTTGACATTCTAGTTGGAATGCAACCGATTATTTTTCATAAACGGATTTTCTTTAGTTAATAACTGATATCAGACAGAACTTAACTTAACACTTTTCATCCCAAATAAACTTATTTGTGTCACATGGTTGATATGAAGTATTTAATTTTTACTAACATGATTAAATAACTATTTTACGCAATCTGTAACATTTATTTTTCAGCAAAGTCGATTTACGAAACGCGCAATATGCGTACACATCAGGGAACAACTCAGAGCGCCGGGACTAGATGAAGGCACGAGGCAAGATTTACAACTCATGCGAAAGGTTCATCTTACACAGCAAATGTAAGTTACAATTAATATAACTAAAATTACTTTTAAATGATACATTATTATATACAAAATAAACACTATATTTTAGATCACTTTCTAATTCATGCCCTTGCAAAGAGAATTTCATTGATTGAAGGCGACGCCATTTTAAAAGGTGCCGTTATTTCATCTTTTACAGGACAGAATGAGAGAAATACTACAAACACAGGTTAAAAGCGAGGGTAAACCCTCACAAATATCTTTCAATAACTGTAGATGGGATGGATCAAGCAAAACATAATTTGCCGCATTTCAACACTACAACAAAGGTACCAGAACTGAAACTGGTTAACTGATATCGCAACACTGTATTGTAATTTTCACAACCATGACTGTACACTAGGCCGGTTCCCCACCCCCCTGTTGCTCAACAAAGTTTTGTAGGGGGATGCTCTGCCCCGAGGTCCAAACCCTTACCCTTTCATATAACGTTTTTGACAGAAAAGGTACCCCTTTCATATACCATTCATTGAAAATGGCACCCCTTCCATATACCTTTGACTGAAAATGGTTCCTCTTTTCATATAGCCTTTACGTGCGTGTGCTTGATATATTTTGAAAGGCCCTTTTTATAATACTTAAATAGCAGTTTTCCCGACCTTTTTATGCTTCAACTCGTGTTTTCGCTACCCTTTCCTATTCTTTGTGAAATCCCTACCCTTTCATATTCCTCCAGCCTGAAAAAGGTACCCCTTTTGGGCGGAGCATCCCTGTATCCCATTGCAGGGAGTATGGTTCACACTAAGGGCAACAGGAAACAAAGAAATTATAAAGTGCGGTCATTAAAACGTTCACATTCCAAGTTGAACAAGCTGAACTTGGGTGATTCCGCACAAACCAACAGCATGTGCCATTCAAAAAGACGTTTTTTGATAAAAAAGAAAAGAAAAAAAGGAGCTGTCAGAATACGAACTACTGCAAGTTATTTAACTTTTCAATTACATTCAGCTGATATTAATTTTTACCTCTTTGAAAAATTTTACAATGAGATTTAAACGTGTAAATAAATCAGATGAGTGCTTCAATTGAAACTAAGTCAGACTTAGAAAATGCGCTCAGAAAGGAGTTCACATTACAAGTTCGTTCCAAGTGCACTTCAAGTGCACTTTATAAGAGCCCTAATGAGAACCGGCCTACTAACACTATAAAAATATATGTACATTTCTATGCCACAGGAAAAACCAACACTTAAACACAACATAAATAATGCTCATGAATCTTTTTTTTCTCTCATGGTATTGTCCTTTACCAGTGGGAACTTAATGTATTTTAAATACCTGGGTAAAAAAAACCCGCAAAATTTAGTGAGAGATGGGTAAAAAAAAACCTCCAACATGGTTGACAATTATCCAGCATACCAATTTTCAAGCAGTAATGGAATTAATTTATTCTCTTTCAAACAGGTCGACGGCAGCGCTTGGCAATTAAAAACACACGTCACAGGCATTCTTGCAAACTACCGTACAATGGCGTACGTCTGCATTGATCTTTGCAAATACAGACACGATTCGAACCTCACAATAAATGTTATTCTGGCAATGTTGGAAAACATAAAGAAATCGGTACGTGAATAATTTGGCTTTTTAATCAAGTATAAGTGGACTTAAAAACTGAGCAATGAACTGTCAGTCAAGAACTACATTTAAAGGCAATTTGTGAACAGAATTGATGCTCCTCTTGCTTTCACTGGGCTAATTCAAAGATGTTTTGGGGGTGGGTGAAGGTGGGGTCGGGGGTATGCGCTTTTTTGCGGGCGGGCGCGTATTAACTTTTTGGGCTTTCAGGGTGGGCGCTTATTCAAATAACTACGGCACTTGCTGCAGTTGTTATTCTAAGAAAGAGCATTCATTTAAGATTTAGCCAAGTTAACATCAATTATGTTTTATTTCTCTCTCTGCTGGGGTATCTTCCATTAAATTTGTACCTACAGATGGACAATTGTTGGCGTGAAAACGAAAACAAAAACAATTTCGTGTTATCTTTTTTGTGTCTACTTGTAGAAGAGGGCATCTTCGATAAGGTAAGTCTGTCAATTGTCATATTGTAAGTGTCGCCATCGGGTAACACATAATACTTAACCTTTTCCATTAAAAAAACGAAAACCTAAGTACTGCAGTCGCATCATACTTTCATTTCAAGGAAGGAGCCTTTGATTATTTTAAGTTTTTTTTCCTTTTGAATTTTTTTTAACTGT
>JAJLRJ010000007.1:13746827-13854327 GCA_024195265.1 Dendrophyllia cribrosa | reverse complement strand
AAGTGCCTTGTCATAATGTCAGTTTTGCAAAATCATTTGGAATTTACCCACAATTTTTTTTTTTCGGTAGACATGTTGAAAACATCCGTGGGTTCTCCCAAGAGACTGTAATTGAGGTGACTACTAAGGAACAGAGAAGATTGCTAAATAATGAAATTGGTTGTGCAGAACCATGCACCCTCGTGCAGCTGTTACTGATGACCTAGAAACATTTTATAGCATCACTCATCGAGACCTTGAAAATGTGTTCGTGTTGAAACAGTTCAAAGAGTACTGGCCAAAGGGAGTAAGGTGAGTTAGTTCTTTTGTTGTTGAGTTTGGTTGTTGGTGTGGGGGGCTGAGGGGCATCTGGATGTGTAATGACAGGCTTCTACCTTTTTAGTTTTGTAAGAATACTACAGTGTAAACATATAAATTCTCAAGATTGTCACTACAACAAAAGACCATAGCAAAATAATTCTATATTCCTTATACCCACTTTTCAACACTTTTGAAAACTTTAATTGACTGGCTGAAATGTATAAACTAAGGGCTTACGTGGAATTTCTGGTTGTTTTTGCCTGGATTGGTGGTCCCTTATCTAAACAAAGACGAGGCAATTCAAAGCACCCAGCCACTAAATTATTGTATAATTCTCAGAAAAACAAAGTCAAAGGAGAGACAGGAATCCATGGTTTATTTTGGTGATCTTTACAAACTATCCGAAGATTAACAGGTTTTATCAAGAACACAACAGAGCCACCTTAACCCACTTTGTATTTTTTTATTTACAGGGAGTTCAGCAAGAGAATGGATACAGACCTACCATTCTACTACTGGACTCTGAATGAAAGGTATTCAGAAGACGAGTTGCCCTCCTTTGATGAGTGTCCAAATTTTAATAAGGAGTGGGATTTGAGGACACATCCACTTCGTCTTCACAAATTACAGATAAACCAGAGGGAGGACAGTTCCATATTTGTAGCCAGACGTGCCCACTTACCAGCTAGGCACAAGAAAAGTATCTGTGAATCTTAAAATTAAAATAGAGAATGAGAACAAAAAAGCTCAAAACATGTTTCAAGAAAAACAAAAATGAATCCAAACAATGCTGAAAAGCTGCAAGATCTATCTGAAAAAGGAGAGTCTATACATGTCTAACTATTGTCCAAACAATCCTGGCGTTTAAACAAAATTCGATAAACCAATTCATTCTAATAACTATGACATCAACAAAGACATTATAAACAAGCACTCATTCATTCATTTCATTCGCTCCCATTTATAATAGTATACAGAAGTCATCTTGTAAATGTTTTTTAAGCAGGGGCTCTCACCAAACCCTTCTGGGCTTTATGGGGAGAGCCCCTGTTACAATCATTTAAGCGAGCTTTTTACTAAACTTAACATTGTAGATTTTAGATGATATTTTTAGTGTATTTTGAATGCAATTAGCGCCTTTGAATCACCGAGAAAAGGCGCTATAGAAATGTATTATTATAATGACTGACAAAAGCATGAAAGCCTGTTATTTCTACCTCACAAGATCAAACTTGACAACATCATAGCAATTCTCCTCTATCATAACATCTCTATACCACCAAATATGAAACTAGCTGACTTAGAGGGTCTCTTGCTATTTCAAGTTTTAGCTTTTAAACTGGGGTTAATGAGCTCTGAAGTCTCTGTGTGTGCAACAGTCCATAGGTCATTGCCCGCTTGAAGTAATTGTACTTTTACTAGGTTAAATTGGAAGTCAAGTTCCCAGTGATTTCCCACTCATGTTGTCATGTGATTTTGCCATGCTTTTTCGGTCACTGCCCAATAGTCTAGGCCATGGCCTGTAGCGCAACAGTCTTGTAGGTTAATTTCCAGTGTGAAGTGATTTTACTTTCACAGTACTGACTTGTATGACAAAGCTCCCAGTGATTTCCCTCTCACGTTGTCATGTGATTCCAGCATGCTTTTCTGTACACGTCTAATCTACTTACACGAAACATCCCACATTTGTGTTTCACTCTCCAAGCGGGTTCGTGTCCCCATAATTTTTCAGTGTCTGCGTATTTTTTACCTACATCGGTACGATGCCAAAACAACGCCGATCCCGCGGCACCCAGAGAAACTCGGCACGGAGTGCGACTAACGCCAGTTCAGCCCGAAACAACCGTACTGACTCTCGAGGCTCGGACATGGTTATCCATTACGAAGCAATGCCTTACGAAGCAATGCCTATCGAAGCACTTCGGCAAATGCTATCACAACGCCAACTGGTGCAAACAGGACCACGACGTGACCTGATCGCTCGGCTCCTTGAGCACGATGCCGTACCGCCACCACCACCAATACCCGGCGACCAAAATCCCCCAAATGCACCCATCGCATCGGTAGCTGAAGAGCGTCTGGCGGCCATGATCGCCTCCATTGTAGACGGCAAATTGGCAGCGTTACATCCTTCGAATTCTGAGAATTCCACAAGCCAGAACACTACAGATGCGGACACGAATCGGCCAGAACTGCAAGACGTCAAAATTTCCGCCCCAGTTTCCACTCAGCCATTCCACCACGTCCTCCACCGCCCGGACAACATGGCGGACACAACAACACCTCCGTCCGTTCCCTGAATCTTGGCCTTCCCGATAATGCAGCCACTCTCCACTCTAACTACAGACTGCCTTCGCTTGCCAGCCATCTCTCCAACAGCACCATAGCGGCCATAACAAACGGTGAGTACGTAGACCTTGCTAGCCTTCTCCCGTTTTCGTCCTTCTTACGCGATCATTTCGACGCGAATTCTAACCTTAAGCTCCAAGTTGGGAACGAGGGTCTTACCATCCCCCTCCCATCCTCCACAAGACGCCCCAAAATCAATGGCATCGATCGATGGCTCGATGCTTTGGCGATCTACTCCTCAGTTATACTCTCCTCCTACCCATCCCGCGGGGTGGATTTATTTGCCTACCAGCACCTAATTCGCGAGTCAGCGAGAAAGTTTCCTGGCATGGCATGGTACGTGTACGATGTAGAATTCCGCCGCCGGGCTTCTCACAACCTTTCTATTCAATGGGGGGAAAGGGACGTTCAGCTTTATTTAGACACGTTCACTGGCGTTCCAAAGGCCATCTTATGTAGGTCCTGTAGTAGTTCCGACCATTTTACCGATTCATGCCCCCTTTCTACCAGGTCAAAGGCCTCTCAGGGCCCAACCCGTTCAGACCTCTGTTAAAATTTCAACAAAGGGGTTGCCTGTCACCGCACCCCCTGCCCCTACAGGCACCAATGCAACAAGCCTGGATGCACAGCCACCCACCCTGGGAAGGACCACGACGACACCTCAAGCTTGGGATCCCAATCTAAGACAGTTAGTCGCTCTAGCCATTCCTCCCGAAGCCGTACCTAACTATCTGTCCACATTGTTTCCCTCCACCCCAGTTCATATTCCCACACTCACCACTTACTTGCATGATCACCCTGACCCGGCCTCTGTCAACAATCTCCTTACAGGCCTATCCCAGGGTTTTAAAATTGGTTTTCAAGGTCCCCGGGTCCCCAAGGAGTACCCGAACCTCATCTCTGCCGGGGAAAATCCCTCTATTATTACCAAAAATATTCTAAAGGAAGTGCAACTGGGTCATACTGCTGGTCCTTTCACTTCTCCCCCATTCCCCAACCTGCAGGTCTATCCTATAGGGGTTGTCCCAAAGAAGCACTCCAATGACTGGCGCACCATTTTCCACCTATCCTTTCCCAAATATCACCCTATTAGTGTCAATGCCCACATCAGTCCAAATGCCTACTCTTTACATTATATAACTGTAGATAATGCCATCTCCATCATTCAGGATCTTGGTCAAGGGTGTTTTCTGTCCAAGTTGGACATCAAGTCTGCCTTCCGCAACATACCAGTGCACCCAGCAGACTGGGAGCTCCTGGGTATGAAGTGGAACGGACTGTATTACTTTGACACTGTCCTTCCATTCGGGCTGCGCAGTGTGCCCTATCTTTTTGACCAACTATCCTACTTGATTGAATGGATTATTAAGTGTAAGTTGGGCATCCCTCATGTAATCCATATTCTTGACGATTTCTTCTTTGTTACCAGTCCACCTCGGTCGGTTGGCCTAACAGCCCTTTGCAAAATCCTCTGCCTTTTTGCAGAGCTAAATATCCCCATTGCCCCAGGTAAAACATTCGCACCCACCACCTCCCTAGAATTTATGGGTGTTCTCCTTGATTCTGAAAAAATGGAAGCTCGTCTCCCCTTGGACAAGCTAGCCAGGGCCAAAGAGGCCCTGCAGCAGTGGTCCACTCGGAAATCTGCTACCCTCAAGGAACTTCAGTCATTGATCGGTACCCTTCAGTTTGCATGCAAGGTCGTCGTTCCCGGGCGAGCCTTCTTGCAGCGTATCATTAGCTTAACTAAGGGCATCACTAACTCCAGATGGCACATTAAGCTAAATGGAGAATTCCGAAAAGACATTTCTATGTGGTTAACCCTAATTAGATACATTCCGTGAGGGTTCGCCCCCCTCAAGCCCCAAATGTTTCTGAACATCTCAAAATTTTCCCAACATGCACCACGGGCGTGAAACTTCGTAGGCCATGACCTTTGACCCCGAGAAACATATGCTCAAAATCGCACTTAAATCCATACATAGGCTTAAGGGTTAGGGCATTTTGAAATTCTGGAAGAGGGCAGGTGCTCAATTTTGGGAGATTCAGCGAGTTAAAAGGGGTTCAACCTTATATTTTAGCAATAAGAGTTTAATAATAGTCTAAAACGATCCATCAAAAACCCTTTTGGAGCCCCACGAAAAAAAAAATCGACTTTCAGACTGTCAGAAAAAATGCCGGGTCAGTTACACTTCTATACTATACTTCCGTCTCACTGAAAACCAAGGTCGACCAAAAAAGCTACCAAGACAATTTCAAAAGTCCTAACTTCCTTAATATTAGGGGGTTCGGGCTAAAATTTGGATATGTCGTAAAGCAGGTTATTTGAAAGGGAAATACTTAATTTCAGCTTAATTGGTCAAGTGATAAAGTTTTTATGAATGTTCAAAGGTTCCAAATTGGAGAAAAAATTTTAGAGGGCAAAGTAAATTTTGTTTTTTTCAAATTATTGGAAATTCTAGCATACTGTTTGCAACGGTATTTTATATCAAAAGAAAGCTATTGACAAGGGCTATAATGTGGTGTATGTCTAAATCTGAACCCTTTCAAAGTTTCAGAGAAAATTAAGGTCAAAGTTAAAAAAATGGGGGCAAATCCGCATATTTGTTTTTTTTTTACCTAAGTTGGTAGAAAATTCATAAAAAATTCCACGTATGTTGTTTGGTTGTTCAATCACACACACTTATTAACAGAAAGTGGGGCAAACTTTTAGAGAGGTAACTCAGCAATTGACCAAAACGCAACTGAGATATGACATCTTAAAGTTGTGCTTCATTGAAAAATGAAAAATAGGCTAAAAATTGTGCTTAACTTTAAAAGCCTATAAATCACTAATCACTAGCTGGATTACCTTCCAACCTGCAGAAAATCAATATTGTCACATGTCCTATTAAATTATAGGCAAAAAAAGTGATTTTATGCTGAGTCAGCATTTTATGACATTTGAAGTTTTTACACCTGTCAATCAATCTTGTATGACGTCATCGTCACTATAATAACACTGCATTGTAGAACATTATTAGGGCTATCCGTCTACCAAGTTTCGTCTTTGTAACTGTAACAAATAGCGAGATATAGCCTTTTAAACGTAGCCCGTTGACCTTAAAAAGCGAAAAAAGACACGACCTTAACGCGTTCAAACAATTGTAATTAACAAAATACTTGCTCGATTAGCTTAAAACTTCCAGAAAATCAACAATAAGAGATGTTCTACGTAATTCTGAAAAGAAAAGTTATTATTTTTCGCTGAGACAGCATTTTTTGCTCTTTGACTTTAGACATCTGTCAATCAAAGGCAGATGACGTCATTGTCACCATCACAACACTACTTTGTAAAACATCGTCTGTACTATCTGACTCTCAATTATATTTTACGTACCTAACCCTAAAACAAAAGATATAGACGTTGAAAGTCGGCCCATTGACCTTATTACTGCCTTATTACCTAATTCGTGACACTTCGACAGCTGTCAATCAAAATTACATGACGAATTTCACTCCATTTTCATACAGAAATCTAAGTCAATATCTGGTTAGTCAATGTAGCGAGTTTGAAGTAAATCGACCACTTAGTTTACGAGATATAGTTGTTCAAAGTTGGACGCGCGTTGCTTAGCAACAGTGACAGTTAACGAAATAAAAGTCACATGACCATTTAGTTTCATGTCTGTTAAGTCTGTTTGTAAAGTTTCAAGTAAATTGACCTATTGGTTACCGAGAAAAACAAACCCCAAAGTTCAGCAAAAAAACTCGGGCCCAGACCACAAACGGGTTAGAGTTACGGTAACCCAGACCACTAACGGTCGGAGAGAGTACAGAGTTCTCCTTTGGTGAGTATATGCTTTCTTTGCTCCGTAATTGTTACTTATTTATGGCGTTAGCAAACTATGTAGCAGCAAACAAACTGTCAGCGAAGACACATAAGGCATCAGTGCACCTATACATATCATTTTGTTTGAGTGTCAGCGTTTCACTGCTACGTAATTTGCGTATGCTAACAAGGTAATGAATTATTCATGACTTGCTTCATGTGTTCATGCAATAGCGCTGTGCACTAATGACGTCACGAAATTTGAGACCCCCGCCGAGACTCAGACAAACAAAGTCCAATTCTGTAAGAGAAGTAAGGGAAATGTATGCGAATGGCGAGTAGTACGCAGCAATGTTTTACTGTTTTAACGGATGAGGATGGCGTACCTGGGTCGAAATTCGAAAGAGAGCCGGAGGAGTATACAGTGGAACAGTTAAAACGATGGCTGAGATGTAGAGGGCTGAAATTGCACGGGAAACGAGACGAGCTTGTGAAACGTGTACGCGACTGTTTGAAGAGCGGAAATCACCACACGCTCGATCCAAGCATTGACAATGGTAAATGGTTCGCTGCTAAAATCATCAAGGAAAATTCAGAGATCCAAGGAAATCGCCCCTTAAACTCTGTTCCCGTTATTCCTACGACCGGCTGGCGCGTTTTTCCGTCGCAGAACATTCCTTCGCTGTTCAACTATGGACACGTCCACTATTATGCGTTGGAATCTATCCAAAATGGTGTTATAAAAAAGGACAGGCTAAACACGACTCCCACTCGTCGCAAAAAGTATTTTAAAAGCCTAAAGTGTAAAGCTTTCCCAGTAAGACTTTAGAGAGGATCGCGCCTTTAGATCACAGTTGAGAACTTGTTCTTTTCGATGATATAAACCTTTTGATCTCGGCGGATTATCTCTCAGATTGATAGGAGGATTCATGCTGTCCAGAGCCGTTAGAATTATTTTATTTCTTTATGCCGTTATTCGGTGCTAGCTCTATTGGCATACATTGTGGTTTCTTTGGCTTACTTTTGTTGCAAGATAAATACTTATCGGCTAAAGTTTGTTATCGCTTTGAAAGTGCTAGGATCGTTTAATTTCTCAGGCCGTGATTAAATGTCTAAAGTCTGCGGCGTGCAAGACTTGAGAGAAAGTGTTTCCGGTATCACGGATGTGGACGTCTTAGATCCGACTCTCAAAAAGCCGTAGTCTATAATTCCACTGCAGTGAAATCATGAATTCTTGCAATAATTTTTAGCTCCTAAGTTAGTTCTGTAGTTGAGTAGTGTGTCTCAGTGGAGCTAGGATGAACCTCCGTTGCTTTGTCATAGCGTATGATTTGGCATCCAGCAGATAATCTGCAACATAGTTGCTGTTTTGTAAATCTCACGGATGCTAGTAAATTCTTCAGTCCTTTCCTTAAGTAAGGAATGAACATAATTTAATGTCTTTAAGCAAAACTCTTGAACAAGCGACTATCCAACGCTTACACTTCTCAATGTTTTTGCCGGTTGGTTTAGGGAACGGTATGAACACTTTCTCTCCCAATTCGTTCAACTCTTTGAGAGATTTCGGCCATCTGTCGGGATATCTCGAGTCGGAATTACACTCACCCCAACAACAGTGTTTGGTACCAACCATTCCTTGTCTTTCTAGGACCTAACTCTACAATTTGACGAAGTTTTTCGCTGTTTTCCGTCGGTACCGCACTTCACGCTCATACATTTCTTTGTAGCGGGTCGCAATGTTTGTCTGAGTCTGTGCGGGGGGTCTCATGTGGCGAAATCTATTTTTAGAAATAGTGCACAGCGCTATTTGTGACTATAGAAGTTGTTTCTCAACTTTTTTGAATTCAAACACCATAAACATATTTCATTTGCACTCTTCGCCCCTACCGTAAGTGAAACCGTTGAATTTGACGTCATTTTTGACAACAAAATAACGCTAATTCATGCGTAAATTGATACCTTAATAACAAGGAATTTAAAGCATCTGAAATAATTATGATGGACCATCGAGATACCCCTTGGCATGTTAAACATGTTTACAAAGTTTGATTTTAAAAGCTTCTATAGTTACTGAGTTATTAGCGGTAGCATTTTGGCCACAAAATTACCCAGTAGACCATTGCAGGAAAGCAAACGGTATGGCCTGGTAACTAGAAATCTTAAAGTTGACCTATTTCTCATAGATTTGCTCGATTTTCAATTTTTTTTTTTAATGACATCTATTCGATGTCACCTTTTCAACTGTGGTAGGTTGGGGGGGGGGGCAGTCCGGGGGGGTAGTGTGCTAAGTGTGCTGAATGTCCGTAGGTAGGCAACTAGCGCAATGACTAGTAAGCACCCTATTAAGGTCTAATTTATTACTCTAAGTGTGCTGAATGTCCGTAGGTAGGCGACTAGCGCAATGACTAGTAAGCACCCTATTAAGGTCTAATTTATTACTCCAAGTGTGCTGAATGTCCGTAGGTAGGCGACTAGCGCAATGACTAGTAAGCACCCTATTAAGGTCTAATTTATTACTCCAAGTGTGCTGAATGTCCGTAGGTAGGCGACTAGCGCAATGACTAGTAAGCACCCTATTAAGGTCTAATTTATTACTCTAAGTGTGCTGTGTACCTTCCAATGGCCCCTTGTGTAATATTGGGTTTTCATGCAGGGTATTCAACAATGGCTGAATTCCGGAAAAAAGTCAAAGAAAAAATCACCAAACAAGAAACAACGTCTTTCATGGATGGAGTGATCCAGAAAGCAATGAAAGGAGATGAAGAATCACTGGAGTACCTGGGAGTAGAGGGAGGATCTTTGCAGGTGGCAAAAAAACGGATTTACACAAGATCGGTAGTCGTGGCGGACTATAGAGAGCTAGGCCATTACTACTCCACAGCGAAGAGCCTCGCGTTGGCTTCTTTGAAAGATGCGGCAGGCCTTGGAATGAAGGCGTTGGCACACATTGCCAAAACAGAGTTTGGGGAAGAGCTCACCAGAAACGAGACAGTTATTGAAGATGGGGACATTTTAGAAGCCATGAAAATAACATTGATTGATGCGCCGAGATCAAAATTGGCTTCAACTCTGCAGCAGCAACAGTACAACGAAAAGTATGGTGAGGAGAGCTCAGAGGAAGACGACACTGAAGGTGAAGACTCTAACTCTGACATCATTCCGTCCACGCCCGTAAAGAAAAAACGAAAAACGAAAGAAAAGGTGAAGAAAAGGAAGGACAAGGACGAAGACACGGAAGACTCGGACGAAGAGAAAACGCCCTTGGATAAGAAACGTAAGAGGGAAACTGCCAAGGAAATGCCAAGGAAGAAGCCAAGGAAAGAGGCGAAGGAAAGAAAACATAGGGACGAAGAGAGCGAAGACGAAGGCAAAAAGAAGTCTCACCACAAGAAAACAAAATGCCGGTTACCAGGGTGTTCTTTCAATGGTGGCGATATCAGGCGCCACTTGAAGACGCATGTGAACAAAGGCCAGTTGGAAGAAGAAAACCTAGATGCAATTGTCGAAGTCTTTAGGCATGGAAATCGAAAGCGCGGCCCTATCTCCAGACCCGCCAACAAACGAGCACACAGCGCTAAGAGGTTGAAGTATTGGTGTCCGGTACCAGGGTGCACCTTCAATCGTGACATATCTGTACAAGCATCTACAGAACGTGCATAAACTGAAGAAAGATAGCGTAGAGTACAGAGTTCGCCGAAAGTCGGCCAGACGATACACAGGCCTAGACGAAATGGACATGTTGGTTAACGAAGAGAGACGAGAGGAGGAGATGGAAGAGGTGGAGAGTGTAGAGGAGGTGGAGGGCGAGGTGGAGAGTGTAAGCGAGGTGGAGACTGTAGATGAGGTAGAGGGCGAGGTGGACGATAAATCTGTTGGAGAAGACGAGGTGGAGATGGAAAGTCAGTCTGTTGAAGATGTAGAGGAAGACGAGACAGAAACTTCCGATGAAGATGTTGAAACCGAAAAATCGAGCGACGAATTTCCAAGTCCACAGAAAAAGGCTAAAGAACATTTCACCGCTACTTCATTCAAAAGCCCGAGACATCAGTGGCTATGTGGGTTTGTGGGTTACCTGGGCCTGCCTGATGCAGGTTACAAAAAGATGGCCAATCGTTTACAGCATGCTTCTCAGGTGCAGAACATTCTTAACAGCATCGACCCTTCAGGCAACGATATCCAGTGTTTGGTGGACGATCATGGGGATGCTGTTTGGAAACGCTGGGTTGATGTCCATCTAGAAAATAAGTCAAAGGCACCAGGCACCTTGATCAGTTACCTGACGAGCCTAGAGAAGTTTATCGATTTTGTTAAAAGGGACAAGTACAAAACGAAAGACATGCCGCCCCTCCACCCACAGTACCGTACGCTGTTCGCGAGCTTGAAGCCCTCACTAAAGGGGTGGAGAGCGACGGTAGATGCCACAACGCAGGACCGCCAAGTTCGTCAATACATCGATCAGTGTGACAACCTGCCAACCAGAGAAGACTTGGATGGCATCAAAGAGACAAAACTTTACAAAGACACGGAGAAGTTGCTTGTTGAGGCCTCTAACGGCAAATCACTGTTGCCCGCTGAATTTACAAAGATTAGAGATCTGCTGCTAGTGAAAATCACCATAAGAACAGGGACGCGGCCCGGACCCCTGGAAAACGCCACCATAAAAGATTTCACATCAGCGAAATCTGACGACAACTCCAAAGTGATTCTTGTGCCCAAGCATAAGCGTTTTAATAAGGATGGTCCAGCCATGCTGGGCTTAGACAAAGAACTACAACAGCAGATGGAAGTCTACATCGAAAAGGTTCGTCCACAGTTTGTGCAGAAGGATGAAGACAGAATTTTTATCAAAGAAGATGGCGAGGGGTTCAACCGATCAATTGGCAGGAGTTTAACACAATTTTATGAAAAGTGCGGTGTGAAAATGGCCCACACCCAGGTGAGAAAGTTGATTGCTACTCGCACCCATGAAGACGCCACACCAGAAGAGGATGCGAAAGTCGCGAAAATGATGGGTCATAGTGTTACAACCAGACGAAATTGCTATGTGAGGTCTGAGCTAACGAAAACCGCAGCTGAAGCAATGAAGGTGGTGTAGCGGGTACTGCAGCCCAGCCCGCAGAAAACACCTGAAGAGAAAAAGTCATCACAGGAAGAAGAGAAAAAGTCACCGCAGGAACCCAACCCAAAACCCCCCAAAAATGCGTGATCCTCATGGAACACCATCAGGTTCAGAGAAGTCCACCGAGTCAGATAAGGAAGATCAGGAAAAGCCCAATGATGGAAGTCCGAAAGCGGTCAGAAAGGAGTCGGAAAGCGAAGATAAGCCACAAGCCAGTGACGACCCCGAGACAGAAGATCTGCACAAAAGAGGTTTAAAGCAAGAAATTAAACAAGCGTGTAATGAGGTCTTCCAGAAAGAAATACACAGCGGCCCACAGTTGACCATGGCATACATAATGAATAAGATGAAGACGAACCACGTTCTGCGTAGGTGGTCTTGTTACAGATCTCTGGTAAAAAAAGTGATCAATTACGTAAATGACAAGATCAAGAAAAGACCGACAATAGACCCATCAAGCTTGCCAGAGAGAAAAGATAGCGTCGATGATTGGATGGGAACACCAAGCGAGTCGCAGAAATCAGGACCTGTCCGAACTTTCTGGGATGATGAGGACACGGAAGCTATCGCTAATGCTTTTAAGAAATTCAAGATCATTCCATCCAATGCCGAAAAAAAGGTCATATTTTCCCGAGACGAACATCTAATGCAAATATGGCAAAGAGAAGGCAAACAGAGATGTTTTGATAAAGTCAAAACGATCATCAGGCAAACAATACGAGAAGACAAGAAATGAAATGGTTGCAATGGCGGATAAATCTGTGAAAATCTGCAGAAAAAACTCTGTGAAAAAATGTTAAAATTGTCAACAAAAAATTGTTCACAAAAAACAAAAAAAAAGTTAAAAAATGAGAAAAAACAAAGGGAAAGAGGGGGGACCAGGAAAACCACGTCGAGAAGAACAAAGATGAAAGCCTGGCAACAACGAGTGGGGGTGGTCACCCCATGAAACCCCAAATTAGAAATTGGAAATGCAACAATTGCTGTGAATCGTCAGGGATAAAACGAGAGCTAGGGTAACCAACCCCTGGGGAGTGCCCCACGATGTTCAGCTTTGTTGGCAATCCAATACTCCATCAATGACAGTTGCCATACACAAATAAATGCCTGGCGACAATGAGTCAAGTTGGTTACTTGATGATACCCTCTGTATGGCTTTTGATACAGCATTTGCAGTATTAAGTCGCAGAGTAATACCTCATATAAGTGAGGGGGGACCAGGAACCCAGACAGGTCTATAATGCTTCCAAACGGTATTAAACTTCGTCAAACATCATTTCTTGATACCTTGTAACTATAGCAAAAGTTTCAAGAAATTTCAAATTTTGACCCAAAACCATAGGTGAACCCCTTTGGAAAAAATCCAAGATGGCCGCCACCAATCATGAATGGTGTATTCACTCTGTCACACATAAAGCTGCAAGAAATAGAGCAAAATGCTTGAGAAAATGAAAAATTAATGTTGTCTAGCAACCAGTAGAGCTATGACGTCATTGATGACAGGGCAAGATAGAGCACCACCCAAGCAATAAGCTGACGAAGTTTGAGCCTAATCGCCCATAACCGCTAAGATCTAAACCACGTCCTTCATTTTTCCTAGGGGGGCAGATCATCAGGGGGGCAGAACCTCAAAGGGGGCAGAGGGCAGATGCTCATGCGGGGGCAGATCCTCAAATTAAGGGGAGCAGATCCTCACATTTAGGGGGCGGATCCTCACGAGGGGGCAGATCATCATTTGCAAGGGGGGCAGAACCTCACAGGACCCTAACCTTCCTTGGACACTGGAACGGGGTTAGTATTTTCCTAAACAAAACACTCCTCTCCTCACCAGACCTTCAGTTATTTACTGATGCTTCTGGGTCCCACGTCTATAGGGCTTACCTAAACGGGCAATGGTTTCAAGGGCACTGGCTACCTCAACACCTTTTAAACCCAGCCAGAGGCATCAGCATTGATTGGCAGGAACTTTATGCCATATATGTTGCATGCTATCTCTGGGGGCCCTCTTGGTCAGGCAAACACATTTGTATGTGGTGTGACAACCTACCAGTTGTTGCTATCATTAATTCAAAACGTTCCAAGTCATCTAGGATCATGGACTTGGTCAGGGCCATTACCATTCTGACCCTTGTAAATAATTTCACCTTTATTGCCAGACACATCCCAGGGTTAGACAATTCCATAGCTGATTCTTTGTCCCGTTTTCAGATGGATCGCTTTCGTTCCCTGGCTCCCAATGCCTCACCCACTCCCTGCATCATCCCTCCATCAGTAACGTCAATTTAACGGCATCTGTCTACCGCTTTTTTGGTGCTTCACTTGCCCCGAATACCAAACGTTCCTACAATGTGGGCCAAAGCCATTTTATTTCCTTTTGCCTTATGCAAGGGCTAGTGACCCCTTCTACCCCACTTCTCCCAGCCTCTGAAATCACTTTGATTTATTTCGCTTCACATTTGGCAAAAACGGTTTCCCATACTACCATCAAGCTCTACTTGTTTGCTGTTCAAGACCTTCACAGGCAACACAACTTCCCAATCAAATTGCCCAAAATGTACCGTCTCCAAAAGGTCCTTAACGGTATAAAACGTTCTCAAACCCCTATCACACTAGACCGATGTCCAATCACTGTCCAAATCCTGCAGTCCATTTTTAATTACTTCCAACCCCACCTAAGTTTCAATGTTGACCACATCATGCTCTGGGCTGCCTTCACCCTAGCCTTTTTTGGGTTTTTACGTTCAAGTGAATTCACTTGCAATGATGGCATATTTGATCCAGCCGTCCATCTTTGCTTTAAGGACATAACCTTCATCCCAAATATTGAATCCCCCAACTACATGCTCGTTACCATTAAACAGTCCAAAACAGACCCTTTTCGCAAAGGCTGTACCCTAACCATAGCAAGGTCCACAACCTCTATCTGTTCTGTTATGGCATGAGGGACTACCTGCTTCAAAGCCGACCACCTACTACAAGCCCTCTGTTCACCTTCACCAATGGCAGATGGCTATCTCGTGCCTCTCTGACAAAGGAGCTCCGTACTACTCTGCAACATTGCGGTCTACCACCTGAACGTTACTTCTCACACAGCTTCCGTATTGGCGCAGCCACTACTGCAGCTGCAGCAGGCCTCCCTGCATGGCTTATCAAGGTATTGGGCCGCTGGAGCCCCGACTGCTATGAACGCTTCATCAGAACTCCCCAAGAAACACTTCTAGGTGTACCTAAGAAACTGACAATGGACCATGGTAACTGTACTTAATAGCCTACTTAGTAATCCACTTTACGAAGTTGATTTGCAGCCTGTCAAATTCACTTTTATGATTTTCTTTCAAACAATCACATTACTTTCAGGAAGTCAAAAAAAAAAATAATAATAAAAATAAAAAGGAAGAATAACATTAAGAATAAATAAGAATGAGAATTAAAGAAATAAGCTTAAACAAATCATAATTTCAGGTTTAAAAAAAAAATTATCATTGATTATTAAGAATTCAGACTAATATATTCATCAGATTTCGATATTATTCGCTTGGTATAACAACTAAATCCGCCTCCCTATTTACTGTGGGGTTGATTGTGTTACCCGCCCCCCCCCCCCCCCCCCCCCCCCCCCCCCCTCTTTCCTTACAGGACATCAGTGGGCTCACACAATCGTGGCAGGGAAGTGCACCCCTGGCTGCACTTTACCCCACAGTAAGTGCTATAGCCACCCTTGGAAATAGGTCCGGATCTCCCACTCCAAGATGGTTCCACCGTACCATCTGACCTATTCTCCTCCCAGAAGGGCACCCCTCTTCTGGCCCACCCTATGTTACACTCTAACATAAGGCCCCTCCCGTTGACACCGCTACTCCGGGGGGGGGTCCCCTCTAGAGACACCGCTACTCTAGTGGGGAGGGGTCCCCTAGAGACACCGCTACTCTAGGGGACATGGGCTCTGCCTTTCCTGCCACCCAATTTTTGCCACAAAGCTGGTATCCTTGTTGTTTGTTTTACATAACTACATATTTGGGAGCGGGTCCTCTATCGCCTTTTTCTAAGCTAAATCCAGTACCAAGTCAGTAACTCAAGTTATTTGCACTTCAGGGTCTCATTAATTTCAAGTTTTAGCTTTTAAACTGGGGTTAATGAGCTCGGAAGTCTCTGTGTGTGCAACAGTCCATAGGTCATTGCCCGCTTGAAGTAATTGTACTTTTACTAGGTTAAATTGGAAGTCAAGTTCCCAGTGATTTCCCACTCATGTTGTCATGTGATTTTGCCATGCTTTTTCGGTCACTGCCCAATAGTCTAGGCCATGGCCTGTAGCGCAACAGTCTTGTAGGTTAATTTCCAGTGTGAAGTGATTTTACTTTCACAGTACTGACTTGTATGACAAAGCTCCCAGTGATTTCCCTCTCACGTTGTCATGTGATTCCAGCATGCTTTTCTGTACACGTCTAATCTACTTACACGAAACATCCCACATTTGTGTTTCACTCTCCAAGCGGGTTCGTGTCCCCATAATTTTTCCCTCCCGCCCTCCCTACATGGTAGCTTTGTCATCTAGCTCTTAGGTTTTTACTTGCTGTAAATTATGTAAGTTATGTAGTAAATACAAAAGAACATTACATGTAATCCCTAGCATCGTAATTAGTGATGACTTGTTCTTGCTGAGCTAATAAATCATTGGTGGCAGGGAAGTGCACCCCTGGCTGCACTTTACCGCACAGTAAGTGCTATAGCCACCCTTGGAAATAGGTCCGGATCTCCCACTCCAAGATGGTTACCATCTGACCTATTCTCCTCCCAGAAGGGCACCCCTCTTCTGGCCCACCCTATGTTACACTCTAACATAAGGCCGCTCCTGTTGACACCGCTACTCCGGGGGGTCCCCTCTAGAGACACCGCTACTCTAGTGGGGAGGGGTCCCCTCGAGACACCGCTACTCTAGGGGACATGGGCTCTGCCTTTCCTGCCACCCTATTTTTGCCACAAAGCTGGTATCCTTGTTGTTTGTTTTACATAACTACATATTTGGGAGCGGGTCCTCTATCGCCTTTTTCTAAGCTAAATACAGTACCAAGTCAGTACCTCAAGTTATTTGCACTTCAGGGTCTCATTAACAGCACTTTAACACTACCATGATTATTTATAATGCTTAATATAATTAGTAAATAGTGACAGTGATACATTTAAACTATTAAACAACACAGATCTGTACTAATAAATACATTTGCTGAACCTACCGAATGTGAAAAACAATCTATGCAGACTAAATCTTAAAAAGATGTCTGATTCATTTGCTTACTTACACAAATTTCAAATGGTAAGAACACAAGCTCTTTGGAAATATAAAGAATTTGACAGATCACTGACGCCAAAATCTGCAAATAACCATGATTCATCTTGTAAAAGTCAGACCGTTTCAATTTGAAAAAATGGTTTTTAGGAACTAATAATAATCTCATGTGATCTCCAAACTGGTAATTAAGCTTATATTACTAAAGGAAACCATAGTTTTTTGGGTGGCCCTCTATCAGTTTTCTGAGGAACCTTTTCGATTTACATTAAGGTATTTACATGTCACTTTTTTGTTTCCACGACTATGTGTCATAATATACTTATAAGTGTGGTTTTTCCGCTGGCTGAGGAATGAATAAAACAGAAAACGTTTTTCTCACACAAGGCTGGGAGTCTAGGTTCTAGTGTGTGGGGTTTTTAGGTCACATAGTTTGTGGAGGTACATTTTTTTGTTTCCATCTGCCATCCTGTCTTCCAATGGCAAATCTTGTGCTGTTAAAAGGCTACAACTGTACAACAAAAGCCCAAGCGGTCAGTCGAAAGATAATAAGTCAAAAGAGCGAGGCACTGAGGATCGTTCATTTGGTCATGACGATTTGAGAAGGAGCAGAGGTTCACATTCCTGGACACCTTGGGAACTTCCTTAACCAGCAGCAAACAAATGCGGTGGAGCTGAAATGCCTTCAAAGCAAGATGTCCAGCTCGAAAGCTCAACAACCTAATGTGGCAGATCCCGAGTTTCGCTTAGCAAAAAGCAGTATTTACTAAGGATGTCGCTGAGAAGATATGAGGCGTTGGAAATGGATGATGGCGAAGGACATATGCAGAAGCTAGCAGAAGGTAGAGATTTGCTATTGGAGAGAAACAAGCAAATTTACTCACAAAGAAATATCGCTGGGACAAGGTCGCTTGTTTTACCGCTGAGCCACTCGCTAGTGACTGGGATGACGAGAAGAAAATTCAAAAGGCTGTAAAGGAGAGCAAACAGCTGAGGGAGGAGAAGAAAAGAAGCGTTTCTTCTAAGGTCACAAGGCCGAAAGGAGTGATTCAACGGCCTTCAGAAAGGAGGGTTATCCTCCAGTGAAACAATGAGGGTTACAGAACGCCATTAGTAGCGGGAAACTAGAGTCAGTCACATGACGGGCGGTCTTTTCGTTGCTTCAAACCGGGGCACTACGCCAGGGATTGCCGTGCCGCCAATATCCTCAATGAAGCAGGAAGTACTGGACAGCCCTCAACCAGTCACCAGCAGCCGGCCCAGTAATATACCAGTTCAATAGAGGGTAAACGATCTCTTTTACGATAGCCCTGAGTGTTGATTCTTTGAATATTACAAGTGAAAGTGAATTATTTGAGAACGTTGTTCATAGCAGTGTTGTTAAAGGAAGATTACGAGAAAACATTGCCTTTTGGCAGAGCATTGGGGAAAGTAATTGGTTATTGCAAGTTATTCGTGAAGGTCATTGTTTGTCTTTTTTTATTTACCTGAGGGGAAGTTTTTTCCGAATCATGGCAGTACGTTATGTAAGGCTTAATTTAATGCTGATTTTGTGTCCTCCGAGATCTCCAAGTTGCTGGAATCTGGTGTACTGGTTTAAGTCAATTCTGCAGACTTGTCTGTGTGCAAATCCATTAGGTGTAGCTAGAAACAGTTCAGGAAAACCTGGGCTTTTTCTGGATTGTTTTGTTGTTGTTGTTTGATTTACACTGTGAGAATGAGCACCTCAGATCGTGTAAATTCAAGTATGAGGATATTCAAACAGCAGCTGATTTGTTCCAGCAGGGTGACTGGTTCTTTAAGTTTGTTTATATCAGTGGTTATCACCATGTGGATATTTTTCCAGAACATACTAAGTTCTTTGGTTGCTCTTAGATGGTTGACGGTTCTGTTAAGTTTTTTAAGTTCACTGTTCCGCCTTTTGGTCTTTCTGTCTGTCCTTTTATCTTTACCAAAATTTAAAAAGCCCTGACAAAGCATTGAAGGAGGAAGGGTATTCGCATATTCACTTATTTGGACAATGGTGCGGTGGCAGATTCTGATTTTCATGAAGCACAGAAGACTACCTCAATCAGCAGTCAAACATAATTTAAAAAAATGTATCTAAAAAGCTAAAAATAAGAAATAGATTACTTTAATGTTAAATATGTGAATATTAACGTTGTCATTCATTGTTGAATGTACACTTACAGAGGAATGTAAAACTCATACTTACAAAGATGCATGTACACTAACAAAGATGAAATGCAATCCTTGAGCAGTGTGTCATCTATTTATCACCTTTCAATATTCAGTCCTGCTAACATTGACAACCAAGTTGCAAAAGTGTCATCAATCACAAAAGCCAAATAACCAGTAAAAGCGCGTCCCCCACTGTTCAAAATGCAAAAGGCCACTTGTAATTTGCAATCAGGACAAAATGAATGTGCAGAAAAAAAGAAAAGCAGCACAGCACAGAAGTCCGTTTTGTCATGACAAACCCAAAACACAACACATAACATTTGAACAGCCTCACGTTTCTTTAATGTTCACATCATACCTTAATAGATCAAACAATATTGCCAACTCCTGTCACCAAGATGCTCTTTTAATTATTATGGCAGCAATTTTTAATAGAAACCCACAGCTTTTCAAATCTTCAGTGAATAAACAGGAATCCAAAGCACTTTAAGCTTTAAAATCTGCATGGATTCTAAATAGTGATGGTAAATATCATGGAAATAAAATGTCCTTATGGTTGTGGCTACAAAATGAAACTTGCAATGGTCGCATATATTATAAAATTGGCAATCAAAGTAGTCTAGAAGGAATTATCCATTCCTTACATCACTACATGAGTCAAGAAGAAAGAAACTTCTTTACTTTTGCGACATTAGTTTCAAGACAATGTTCTATTTTCAAGGACCACACATTCATCTCACGAGAAAAGAGAAGTGGCTCATTCTGAATTATAGTTGATGAAATTATATCTGAAGATCACATAGATCCTTTTAACCTACAAAGTGCTGTCAGTTTGGTTAAGTATTTCAAACGTCACACCATACCCAATGGATATTCTTGCTTATCTGGAGTGTGTGATTACCAAGAAGGAAAAAAATATGGGGATGCGGGAAAAGGACACACCCACAAATGTGATAAACCAGCTACTCGTACAACAACTATAAAGGGCATACCAGAACTTGTTGTGTTATGTGTCAAAAACACAAGTAGGGTGGCCATGGCTTGATGTGCACAACTGTAACAGGCCACAAAAACATAACTAGGTATGATTAGGCCCATTGTACCAGATGGCCTTAAGAGAAAATGAAGATGTGAATTTTTCTTAGATTATTGTATCTAAGATTGACACCTGTTGAGAAAGAGCAGGGTTCGAAATTGCGCCTTCCTGGTCGCCAATGCAACTAAAAATTTTGCACTGGCAACCAGAATTTCACAACTGGTCGCCAGCGGGCGATTAACTATTTCAGGCCATGATAATTATACAAACAATAACTTTGATTTTTAGCCAAATCGATTACAAATAAAATTCAAAGCCGCCCGCCAATTGGTCACTTACTTTTTACCTTTCTGCTGCTTCAAAGTATAACACTGATTTTCCTGTTATTATAAATCTACCTCAACGTTTCACAGCTACGATCAGTGCAAAGCTTTGCCGCCATGTTAATCCAGCGGTTTCCCATAACATACGTATTGAGGGCGCAAGCGGGCCATGTGCGTTCTTTCGCCATGAATATTTATTCTGGCGATGGGGTGTCCAAAGATGTTCTGAAATCTTTCGTAATTTATTACAACGTGGAGACGGAACATCCGCGAAAAAAATTAGTTCAAGATTTAGATATTCTCTGGGCTTATTGTACTTTGCGAAACGAAATGGAACGAAACGAAATGGAACGAAACGAAACGAAATGGAACGAAACGAAATGGGAATCTGTACTTTGCAAAATAAACAAGTAGCAAGTTGAAATTCGTCGTACCGTACAATCCACTGAATTGAACGATCCTTGTGTGATGTCTCTGTGTATCTGTTGCCTTCCCTGTCGCTTGCGACATCATCCTAGCCGGATATGTCATGCTAGCAAGAAAATCTGTACTTTGCGAAATGAAAAAATGAAAATCTGTACTTCGGGAAATAAAAAAATGAATAAATGAAAATCTGTAAATCCTTGTGTATCTGTTGCTTTCCCTGTCGCTTGCAACAACATCACAGCCGGAAATGTCACGCAAGCAAGAATATCTGTACTTCGTTGTTGAAGTTGTTACTTTTATGAAAAGGACCAAAATCCAAATCCTGCTGTAATGTTTGATATATATAATTAAAAAATATGCATAAGTCATTTCAAGCCGACCGAAATGTTAAAAGCATTGTTTTGTTTTGATGATGTAAATAGTCTCGTGGCAAAATGAGAACATGCTACAGGGTCGAAGGTCGCAAAGCGCACCCGAGACAACCATTTTGGTGCGAAAATCAGCCATTAGATCAGAGCGGTTCAATATCTTCAGCTATGTCGATGTTTCAGAAATTTAAGCTTCCACAGCTTTTACGAAATGGGCCAAGTGGAAATGCAATTGATGGAAGCATCCCATGCTTCAATTGCAATGATTTGCCAGTGAAAGAGAGAATAGGACAAGGAGCTTTTGGCGATGTTTACACAGTTGACTACAAAGGCTCGGGAGGCGCAACATGTAAAACAGTTGTCATCAACAAAATGCTGCAAGTCCTTGACCAAGAAGAGAAGAAACTTTTCTATAAAGAAGTTGAACTTCTTCACGGCCTACATCATGGCAACATTGGCGATTGAAAGGAGTTTCCTGGGATGGTGTCGCAAGCGACAGGGAAAGCAAAAGATACACAGAGACATCACACAAGGATCGTTCAATTCGGTGGATTGTACGGTACGACGAATTTCGACTTGCTACTTGTTTATTTCGCAAAGTACAGATTCCCATTTCACTTCGTTTCGTTTCGTTTCGTTTCGCAAAGTACAATAAGCCTATTCTCTGGGCGTCAAAAGGTGGAAATGTAGATCTGTCAAAGTGGTCTAAAGATGATTTCAGCACTGGTTTGATTCCTGATGACATCGATTGCAATATTTTGCCGACAAGCCCGTGGCATTGACTGTAACCAGAGACGGGAACTGTTTAAACAATTCTTTCTCCCTGGTCCTTTGCGGAGATCAATTACATCATGGCTGTTTGCGCCTTCTTGTTGCCTAAGAGCTACACTTCAATGCGGAGTACTATGCAACACACTAAATTTTTCAACTAACCAAGGAACGCTCTGGAATCCCAGAAGATCTACTATTTGCCATTGCCCTTTCGTGCGATGGTGATGTCATAATCACAAATGGTGGGAATGAAGTGGAAGCTGTGAAAGCAGAAGCAATAACTGGCTGTGAATTTAAAAAGTGGGGTTGCCTTGTACACATGATGGATCTCGCTTCTGTGATAAGACGACCAATTTACTCGGTGTACCCAAACGTGACTTTTCGATATCGGGCACTAATGCACCGCAACGTTCTTAACCCTCGTTTACCTCCCGTGAATGATGATCCAGTGTGTCTCCTGTGGTCCACATGCGGTAGCCTTGACAACCGACCAAACTCATGGTATGTGCCAAACCATTTCGCCCCTCTCACTTGGGATTCAGAAATTTCTTGTGGGATGGTGCCACTTAAGGTGGCAACATGTCTCCAACTGATCAGCAATTGCATAACTTCCTCTCGTGTTGTTCCTAAGTTTCAAAAGGGAAGGGTGTGTTCCTTTGGTAAGATCCGGATCAGGATTTCTGATCTGTGGTGTTCCTTTCGGGCAGATCCATTTTCAGATCAGTGATCTATCAAATCCACTCTGGACAAGGATTCATCGGATCACTGATCTGAGTGATCTGAAGACCGATCATTGGATCATTGGATCAGTGATCCGGCGCGTTCCTTTGGAAAGAGGATCCAAAATTAATCCCTGTGCACAGCAGTTTTAAGGGAAGTACTTCATATATGGTGTGATTTTCCCTCGCTTTTCCCGCGTTTTATACAAGGACTGCGTTTGTGTTGGTAAGTACTTGTAAGTTAGCCATATTTCTGCCTGTATTGTCTGAAATTCATCAGAAAATCGACCAAATGCTAGTGAATTACGAGTAGTCGAAATCGCTTGTACAATAGCTTTCAGTTTTACCACCAAATTGCCAAATAACTTTCTGAACATTTGTGGATGGAGCCTCCATGATAGAACCTTGACTCTGGATGTTATATATTTATTTATTTGTTGTGGTGACTTTTTACTCTTTCGCTGCATGTTTAGGTTGTTTTTAACGCTTTTCGTAGGAGGTCCTAGTTGGTAACACCATTTCTTGTATATTTTTAACTTTTGTCTTTATATAATTAACTGGTGCACAAAATGTTTTTGATTTCCTCGGCGATTTGGGTAAGGACTCTGCCGTAAATACAACCACGTTTTGTCTGTTTGTTCATTTTGTTAATTTATTGCATTTTTACTCGCCTCTGCAGGGCTTAAATAATACTACACTATACTAGATACACAGCTTTACCATCTTTAAGACCTTACTGGTGTACTTTTGTTCTTGCCTTATGCAAACTTATGATACATTTATACCTCAGGCCCTGGTGGTTAATTGATGTTGGTTCCTTAGTTCCGTGGTTTAATTGATGATACATGTGAATATTTTATGAGCTGTGTAGTATTGTTTAAGCCCTGCAGAGGCGAGTAAAAATGCAGGCAGTGAGTAAAATGTCTGTTAGATCACATATCGAGAAATTCAAATCAGTGCACTGTTATATGACTATCTACATTAATTTTTTTTCGCCTGTTGTCTTCTCCTGGTACAGGTGTAAAATGTATTCCTTATACACAAAGTGGCACCCTTGTCTGTATGCAGCCAAGTGGTATTACTTATTCAGACCCAAGTACTCTCACGCATGAACACTCAAGTACAGATAATTACAGGTCCTTTGGTCTACCCTTCCAACAGCAAACTGACTTGTCAGTTTACCAGAGTGCTTCATCATACCAGTCACAATATGGTAGTGCTCCATCCCTGTCGCCAGCAACCAGCAGTAGTGATCACAGATCTGATTCAAGTAAATAAAAGAAAATGTGGCTTAAAGAGGAAGTGATCTGTTTGATTGAAACCTATGCAAGGAAGAAAAACGATTTCAAGAACCCTAAAGTAAGGAACAAGGATATTTGGTGTGATATTTCCCAGGAAATGCAGGCACAGGGATATGTCAGTTGTGATGCAAAGTCTTGTTCAAGACCAAGTTCAAGAACCGCAAAAGAGGTTATACTGCATGCATTGATCACAACAAGAAAACTGGAAATGATGCAAAGAAATGTGCTTACTATGAAGAACTACACAACATATTCCATGATGATGCCAATATAACACCACCAGCTGTGTACAGTAGTAGGAAGGGTCTGCTGAAACGAAATCAACAGCAAACTCCAGAGTGCTCAACTGGAAGTGATGTAGAGGATTCAGAGGGCACAGGAATTGATGAGGAATGTCGCAAAGAGAAAATAGAGAAGAAAGAAACCTCCAAGTGAAAGAAGTGAATTGGTCTCTCTGTTCAAAGACGAGAATTTAGTTTTATCGACTGAGTCGATAAGGTAAATTGACCACCGTAAAAAGATTCAAATAGCTGACGTTTCGAGCGCTAGCCCTTAGTCGGAGCGAATCAAGGAATTGTGGGTAGTGTGTGGTTTTATATAGTAAGCGGTGGAGCTACGCTATTGGTGGAAATTTGGTGACGTGAAAAAGAAATGTAAATTAGTTGAATGAAAAGCGTTCGTTGATTCCGTGGGGTTTGAGAGTGCCGATTTGAAAGATGATTTTTTGTTCTAGGTTTTTACGGCTTTCTGTGTTACCCTGGTGTAGGGAAAGGCCGCAGATTGTCATGTGTTGTTTAGAATGGTTAGTAAGATTAAAATGGCGCGCGACTGGTTTGGATGCGTCTTTGTCATTTTTTTCAACGTCTCGGAGATGTTCACGAAAACGGTCGCCCAGTCTCCTCCCTGTTTCGCCAATGTATATCTTTTTGCAAAAAGTACATGTTATGCAGTAGATAACATTTACGGAGGTGCATGTAAAACGATCAGTGATTTTAATAGATCGTTTGGGTCCTGTTATTTTGTCCGCGTTGTGAATGAAAGGACAAGTGTTACATCGTGTGCGTGTGCATTTGAAAGTTCCCGGTTTATCGTCAGATTTCAGTGCGCTCGTAACTAGAAAGTTGCCTATGTTTTTGTCACGTTTGAATGAAATTAGTGGGGGTTGTGAAAAAATTCTGCCAGTTTCAGGGTCGTTTTGGAGTAATTTGAAATTTTTTAAAATGATGCTTTTGACTGTGTTGTTGTGTGGGTGGAAAGTGAGGGTGAATGGAATTCTCTCGTTCTCTTCCTTCTGTGGCGTTTGTAGTGCTGATTGTCTGTCGATCTGTTGTGCACGTTGTTGGCCCGTATTAACAACAGAGTCAGGGTACCCACGTTTCTTGAAAAACTGGCACATTTCTTCTGATTTGTTGGAAAAATCAGAGTCATCACTACATAGCCGTCGAAGTCTGAGAAATTGAGAATACGGGATGGCGTTTTTAACGTGCGATGGATGTGAGGATGAATGTAACAGATAACTGTGGGAATCTGTAGGTTTGTAATGCACACTTGTGGATAAACTGTTACCGTTGATTGAAATATTAATGTCAAGAAAAGCGACTGAGGTTTCGGAAATTTCCCAGGTATATTTTAGAGCTGGATGAAAAGTATTGACAGAAGTTATGAATTAAGTTCCTCTTTACTGGAAGAGGTAGCGCCAATGCAATCATCGATGTAGCGGCCGTAGAGTTCGGGTTTGGTTCCGTGGTACTGATTAAAAAATTTGTCTTCGATGTGGCCTACAAAAAGGTTAGCGTAGCTTGGTGTCATTTTGGTGCCCATGGCGACTCCATTAACTTGTTTGTAGTAGTTTTGGGAAAATGAAAAACAGTTAAGTGTCAAAACTAATTCGGCTAAGCGGAGCAGTGTTTCTGAGCTTGGGTTTTGAATGGAGCGCTGGTCGAAAAAATATTTTAGTGCTTGAAGTCCTTCGTCATTGGGGATGACGGTATATAAAGAGGTAATGTCCATAGTGAAAATTAATTTGTTTTCGCTGGGAAAACTGAAATTCCGGAAAATTTCGAGTGCGTGAAACCTCTTTGTTGGCAGTACTTTTGTATTCAAAGGGGACAAACTTCAAATAAATAATTCAAAATAAATAAATAATTCAAATATGGTACATGTACCATTTGTTTTTTAATATTTTACAAAATGAAATTTAGGATTTTTCTTGAATTTCAGTGATTGGAACTCTTGGGAGGTAAAGGTTTTATTCTGTGTATGTTAATACGATAAGCATTATTTTATTGTCTCTCCTTTTTTGATACATAAAAGACAAATTCAAAGAGCTTACTCAAATCAAGGTTTTCCTTTTGTGATTTACATGTAACTACCAATCTATTTTTTTGTTGGTTGCACTTTGAATAAAAGGGAATATCATGTTTTGAGGAATTGCACTTTCAACCAAATGTTTCAACTTTTGTTTACAATTTGGAATTTACATTTTGTTTAAAGACAATGAGCATGCATATGGTACACCACATTGCAAGAGGAATTGCTGCCCATGGGCCAGTGCATAGTTGGTGGATGTTTGTGTATGAAAGAATGAACAGTTGGATATGCAGGAGAGTAACCAATAGATGCCATCCTGAAGCCAATGTTATGGAGACATATAGAGTAAGTACATATATCTTATTGGACGGTTTAGTGTGTAGTATCGTGGGATATTTTTACGAGTCTCGCTGTATTTTGGCGAGCCCATAGGGCTCAACTTAGTTATTCAACTTAGTCATGAACACCGTTTTAATCTTTCTTACTTTTTTAAGTTTGTTGTGCGCGTGCTATTTGAACTTGTTTGTCAGTGCGTGTGCACTTTATTAAAAAAAATGATGACGAATTATCAGTCATGTAGTTGTTTGGTCGCATGTACTTTTTGTACAGCGAAGAAATACTTTGTGTGATTAAACGCATAATTTTGACTGTTTTGACTGTTCTAGTTTGGGAACAATTTCAGCCATTTTTTCACTGCTTACATAAGACTAATGCTCGAAGTGACGTTTGTGAAAAACCAGTCAAAACGGTCTTCTGGAGTACAAATACCGTGAGATATTTGTACTCATTTTGGGTGTTATTTGTACTCTACTGAGTGCAGTTGAATAATAATGCATGATATTACTACTAAGATGACATGCTATTTGGCAAGATATGTGTAGATATTGTTTTCACATTTGTGACCTCATGCAAAAACATACACTAACATCTATCCATTAAAACGGTTCAAAACGTTTCCGATATTGCCTGTTTCTGTTGACTGAACAAGATACAAATGTACCTTTATATTACATTTTTAGCGTTTCTGTTTTTAGAATGTAGTTAAAATCTGCACAGTCAATCCTTGTGGTGAGTTTGAGTGACCAACTCAGTCGTCCAACATATGCAATGGACCACTGGGCTGTATGGCTTTAGGTGGTCATAAACTCAAGATAATGTAGCTTTCCATGGTTTTCCTTTAGTCATTTTCAAACTTTGAATAATTGTTGGTCTTCTTCACCACAGTTACACCAGCCATGATAACCGGCTGCCAGCAGGTACTAATGACAGCACTGGGACAAACTTCAACCATAAAAAAAATTTTGTTCTTTTTTCTCTCTCGTCAAGGACCAACTTGGTGGTCCATCAAAACAATCATAATTATTATGATTGGTTTTTTTTTCCAGAAATTGCTCCAGTTACCTGCCATTGGCAAAAAAATAAAATAATTAGAAAAAAATAATAAGTAAAAAACTGACTGGTTAATCTTCTGTGTGTAGATCTTTGACTGGTGCCAGTATATGAAAGTGACAGGAAAGCTTCCACTTAACAACTCTGGTCAACCCTGTAACAATAAGAAGGTAGAAGCAGAGCCAGAGCCACAGTTTCAGAAGTCCTTTCACAAGAAAAAAGATGATCCTATCACTGGCAAATCCCTAACCTGGGTCACAACAGGCAAAGAGAAAACAGGAACACTGTCATCAATTGTTGCTGTAAAGAATACCACTGGTACACAATTTGGAAAGGTTCTCCACTTTACTTGCCACAAGGTTGAAAATCAGTCAATAGAATCTGCTTGTGTGCATGTGTTTTCCCTAACGACCCAAGACAAGGAGAGCGGTCTCTGGTGGGTCAACACAACCAGATTCACTGAAAAAATAGTGCCTGTTGACAACATCTCCAAACCTCTTGTAACAGCAAAGGACAATGAAGACTGCAACAAGTTGTGGATCTTGAATCACAAAACTAAGCTTTAATAACTAATCCTACATTTAGAAATGTAAAAATTATTCGAAACTTTTTGAACTGTGGCATTGAATCCCAACTAAGATTTTTTGAGCATTGCACTAATACATGTATGTGTAATATTAGTAAATCTGTGGAGTACATTAAAAGGCAATATTGATGCCATTTCTTCTTGAATCACACTGTACATGTACTTTGATTTTCAGTTAAGTGAAAACTTTATTAGCTGCTATTTAAATTAGCAGCATTTTCTTTGATTTGATATATAAATGTTTCAGTTTTAAATATTTAAACAATGATTTTAAGCTACAAATAAGTTCACAGGGTGATGATATGATGCTTAAGCTTGTTACCTTGCTTTTGAGTACATTTCACGGGATGTTTCACAGGGTGAAGTATCCTTTGTGTAATAATCCTAATTATATACATGCATATGTACAGTCAATAAAGCACTTTTGATTTCACAGGATATTTCACAGGGTGAAATTTCTCTCCTTACAATGCATGATATTTCACATGCTGTTTCACATGGCTTTTTCAGTTTTAAACAGTATCATAATTTCACACATTTTTTCACAGGGCAGAATCAACCTCAGAATTTTTTCTACAGGAAGCACTTTTTATTTCACAGGGTGTTTCACATGGCTTTTTGCCACAAAACAGTATCTAAAAATTTCACATATTTTTTCACAGGGTAGATTATATATTTTATAGGAGCACTTTTGATTTCACAGGATATTTCACAGGGTGAAATTTCTCTTCTTAAAATCAATGGATATTTCACATGTTTGTTCAGTTTGAAAAAGTATGTTACAATTTCACACATTTTTTCACAGGATAGAATCAACCTCATAATTTTGTGCAAGAAGCACTTTTCATTGCACAGGGTGTTTCACAGGGTGTTTCACATCCTTTAAAGTTTCACATGGTTTTCACATGAATTTCACATAAATTTCACAGGGTTGCTCCCAGTAGTGAATGTACGCTTATATTTTGCAATGAACAAATGTGGTCATTTGTACCATGTTTAATTTATATTGCTGTGTTATGACATTTGCCCCAAATTTAATTAAGTACTGTTTAAAAAACAGGCAGTGTGTATTATCAAGTTTTAAAACTCGAGGCTTAGTAATTTTTTTTTTCAAGTCTATGTTAAGTTTACCACATGGTTAGACACATGCAATATTTAGTCCCCTCCTGGACTCCCCTCCCTCCGCCCACCCATTTCGCTATTAGGCCCCCACCTACTTTCACACATGGGGGGGGGGGGGGGGGGGGGGGGGGGGGGAGTTACTACCGTGTAGCATGAAAGTTTTTGCGGGAGTTTTTTCGTATTTTTGAGGGAAAGTTTTTTGATTTGTTATGACAGACATTGCCTGCTGGGAACAAATTTTCTCTGATTTACTCTAACTTTAAACGTTCTATATATGGGAACCTTTTTTTGCGAATCTTGAAAAAAACACATATCACAAAAATTAGAATGGCAAAAATTTAAATCCACATGGTATATTTTTCTAAGTCTAAGTTGTGTTTAGCATATAATATAATTAAATACGCGTGTAATATATCCGATTTCTTCCATTTAACCCCCCTCCAGGTTTTCAGATCCTAGCTTCTTGAAATATATTTGGTGTGATACAGTAGAGGTTTTGAGTCACTCATGATCATAAATTTCTTCAAGCCATTTTTATGCAACATGAAACTCACTGTACTTAATCACTACGAAGTGAAAGTTCTCTGATACACCACCTACAGTTGACCGATATACCATGGACAGTATGTACTGTTGACCTATATATACCACTGAGAGAATTCCACCCCCTCCCACCCCCAATATATTTACAGACGGATAATGATCAGAATTTTCGAGCAAGTTCTCAATCATGGTTGCCATTTTTAGTTGCTATAGTTTTCACTGCTGTCCTGCCTAAAAATGACTGCATCTTGGCAGTTAGGGCTTCCTAAAAATGACCACATTTTGAAAACCCAACAGTGAATACTACAACAAACAAAAACTGCCTTACCTTTCATCTCATTTGAATTGAGACTCAATTTATGCTTTCATCCGATTTAATAAATTTTTAAGTGCTTTTCATTTAGTTTTTTAAACAGTACAAAATTCACTGTTCACTGGGACTTCATGAGACTTCACTGGGCTTATTCATTTTAGGTTTCACAAATGTTGGGGAAGGGGGGCTTAATATTTTTTTTTATCCAGTCTATGTTAAGTTTACCACATGGTTAAACACATGCAATATTTAGTCCCCTCCAGGACATCCCCCCATTTCGCTATTAAGCCTCCTCCTCTACTCCTTTCTTACTACCGTGTAGCATGAAATTTTTTGCAGGAGTTTTTTCATATTTTGAGGGAACAATTTTTTTTTGATTTGTGATGACTGACATTGTCATTGTCTGTCATAACTGCTCTGTCCTGCCTAAAAATGACTGCATCTTGGCAGTTAGAGCTTCCTAAAAATGACCACATTTAGTTTTTTAAACAGTACAATCACTAAATAGTGAAAGCTGTCTGATACACTACCGACAGTAAAGCCGATGTATCAATAAACAAATCAAACAACAATTGACCAATATATCGACCTAAATCACCTATAGTAAATGTAATCCATGTTGTTTTGCTGGGTACCTGCATCTGCCTTACACAAAAAAAGAACACAGAAAAACCACTGGACAAAGGCCCAGTAGAACTATCATTGTATATTTTTAAACTATAACTACGATTGTTTACAAGTGGAATTAGGGGACTTCTATGGTGGCCCATTAATGCCATAGCATTTTTTGTATAAATTTGCTTTTTTTTCTGAACAAAATAATGTTTTTCCTTTTCTCTATTTTTACTTACTTTCATTTATTTATTTATTTATTTTGTTTAGTTCTTTATTTTTTTAATTTTCATTAATTTTCATTATTTTTTAATTAATTTTTTTTTTATTTTCGATTAAAACAAAAAAAAAATATGAAAATATGCTTGTGGCCCATTGATGCCATAGACCACTATGCATTTTGGCTAAGAGTGCTGAGCGGTCAGAAAGATTCGCACTACAAATTGACAGCTATAATCACAAACGTCTGAGCAGTCTAAAAAAGGATAGCATAGTATAAATTGAATACAATGAGTAGATTGACTTGAAATTGGAAAAATTTCAGACAGCCGGTCACAGAGTATTTTCCTGTCCGGCTGCCAGTAAACTTAATATCGAAGTACTGGAGTCTATGGAAGGGAGTCTGAATACTCCACGCATACATAGGGTACCTACTTTATCTTAGTTCAACATAATCTAATATCTCATATTATCTCAAATTCTGTTTCACGTACTCCAGTAAATTGGTCTTGAAATCCAAATCGCCTTGCCAGTTGATGTTTCCGACTCTCGATGCCTTTTTTGTGTTTTTTTTTTCTCTGGAAGTGTATTGTGGGACATGGCATCAATGTGCCACAAGCATTTTCATTTTTTTTTGGCTTAATCTTAAGTTTAATTTTTTTTGTTTTAATCGAAAACAATAAAAAAAAAATAACAAATAATGAAAATTAAAAAATAAAGAAATAAACTAAAGAAATAAAAGTAACTACAAATAGATAAACCAAGAAAAAAAGGAAAATTTATATGAAAAATGCTATGGCGTTAATGGGACACCATAGACTTCACTCAAATGCAGTGTTCCAGTTAACTTTCAAAGGTAGGGAGTCAATGAATAATTGCAAGGGGTCAACAGGTTGTGGGTCTCTCTAAATCTTCTTAAGTTAGCCAATTGATTTGTCAGGTCAGGAAGTCAGCCTTGTTGGGGTTTTGACCTGAGACCCCTCTCTTATCTGGAACACTGCGAATGTCACTATGATCATGAAGCAAGAGTAAGCTGCATATTTGAACTAATAACCTTTGAATGTTACAAGAGGTCTCCCTCATAATAATGACTGTAATTTTCAAGCAAGTTCCCAATCATGGTTGACATTTTTAGTTGTTATAGTTTTCTTTCAAGCTGCGAAAGAAGATTTGACATTGAGCATCTTAACTTTGGATCTTTTTCCAGGCATTGTCTTTGTACCTCAAGAAAATAACTTTCAGTTTGAAATTTACCACTGACATCAGACATGACCACACCAAATGAAAATATGTCCGAAGCAAAGGATGGTGGCTGACCCAGAACAATTTCTGGAGCAATGTGATGATGTTTCTTTCTATACTCATCTTGCTCAAGTGGAGTCAAGGACTTCCGTTTTGAAGGGGCCTGAGAGAGCTGAATAGCCTTTCCAAAATCAATGAGCATTGGATGGTACTCATATTTGTTTACGTTTGTATGAAGAATATTGTCACCCTTTATGTCTCGATGGAGTAGCTGTTTTGAATGTAAATGTTCTAATGCTTGGCAAATTTGAAAAACCAGCTTTTCTGCAGAGCACTTTGAAAGAGACATGGAATTACTGCCGAGGGCACGATACAAAGTGCATGTGGAACTGCCAACACCATAAAAATAAGTTACCAGAAAGTAGGGCTTTTTAGTAACATTCACACCAAAAATGTGCGGCAGTGATGGATGTGAGCATTGAGCCATGACAGCTGCTTCATGGCTGACATCCCAGGAAGAAGAAAGGTGATTGAATTCTTTCACAGCCACTGGAATTCCCTTGTAGTACTTCTTTTGGCATGTGCCAAATGCACCATGCCCAAGTGGTACTGTTGTGTCATTTCCATCTTTGTCTTTTGGAGACATAAGGTGATTTGAGGATATTTCTGGTACATCTTTGGAATCAGCTCTTGTACCAAGGAAAGAAAATGTCTGGAATGAAGGGAAAGTGTATAACATGTTTAATAGTGAAAATGTTCGAAACCACATAAAACTAGTGTAACCTTAATGCTGTAAATAATAATGGTAACAAAACTATGGCAATTGAAGAGCAATGAAAACTGTGAATGCTAGAACTATTTCTGGAATGTTTGGGTTCAGAGGGAAAGCCAATTAGATGCGACATTGCATGAATAAACCACACGCCCCAATGGTAATCATTTTGTGGTTTATGTTTTTTCTTGTGATTTGACCTTCGTGTGCACAGTAAACATGTAAAAGTCAATCAAAGTTTTCACTGTTGTCACATTTGACTGTGAGCAATGGTCTCAGTGATGATATGAGTTCATTGATTTCTGCTAAATTAGTAAAAATTATACTTTCACAGTAGTAAAGTTAAAAAGCCAAGAGATGAAGTATTGGATGTTTGTTACTGTTCTGTTGGGCATAGGAAGTACATGTACCACCAATTTGCCATGTGAATTGCCATCGAACAAAACCTCACCACCCCCCCCCCCCCCCCCCCCCCCCCAACCTCAAATATAAGCTCATGGTCAGGGTTACCAGTTTTAAGCTATTTTAGGCTGCTATAATAGTGTCTCAAGCTGTTTAATGTGTTTTTATTGTCCAGCCTAACCTATTTTGAAACAAAACTCCCTTCAATAACAAGCCCCCTCGTCCCCTCTCCCCCTCCCCCCCCAAAAAAATAGACTTAGCATTAAGGTAAGGCCAATGCCAATAAAATGTTTTGTTTCCCATCGCCTTCCCTCTTGGAAAGTGGGTCATCGGTCGGGCAAAAAATAAAAGAAAGAAAATTGACTGAGGGAGCCTCAGTCCAGAAAAAGACTAGATGCTAAGTAAGAAGGCCTGGTTACAGATGTGCTTTTGATTGCCAATGTTTTCCAAATCAAAATTTACTCCTCGTCTACAGTGGAGGCTAATAAATTAAAGGGATGGTTTCACTGTTCGGTGCATGTGCAACACAGATTAAAATGCTTTTTTCGCTTTCTTACCAATTTTATAAAACCACTCACATTTACTTCAATAATCACACACTATAATATAATAGTCCAAACCAAGTGATAAATGACCAAAATTCACAGAACATTTCAACGGATTGCACCGACAAAGTCAACTCTGAATAAAACCTTTGGCCCGAAGGATTTATTCTACGCTCTGATCAGTCGCTTTCATATGGCACACATGGGTATGTATAATTATCATCAATTCAATCGGCTGACTGACTGCAGCATTTTCACTGGCAAATTTCCCGCCAGAGTTATCTACTTGCTTCTGATTGGTCTAAACAATGAAATTAAATTAAATTAAATGGGTTATGTCATAGCTTGCACATGCGCCAAATCGTGAAACCCTCTCTTTAAATATAAAAGATTTCAATTCTACATTTATTTAGTCAGTAAAATCTTTACAGATATCACACCAACTGTACTAAATACTATAAAAAAGCTATTATCAAGTAGACTACAATACACTGGAATAAATGAATAAAAATGTATATATGTTATTTGCCGGCCGGGAGGTCCGTATAGTAAAAAACTGTGCCCGAGGTCTTGAGTACGACCCGAGGCCGCAGGCCGAGGGCCGTACTCAAGACCGAGGGCACAGTTTTTTCCTATACGGACCGACCAAGGCCGGTAAATAACTTTTTTTTTTTCCTACTTCAATTCTGCGATTTGCCGAGAAAATCTTGATACACTTAGCTTGTACAGCTTCCCAAGAAATCATGTCTTTACGCGCCGCGTCAAGCAAAACTGACACAACGCGTGCAAAACCTAAATTAACTCGGTAATCTTCACAACTTTTTCATTCATAAACAAAAGAACTTACTTTGCAAAGTGAACTCATTTCTATTAGTTTATGTCTCTCGGTAGAATAAACGGCTGTTGTGTTTGCTTCTGGTGAGGATAGAGAAATGTTCTTGCCCACAGCAAAGCCGTGGAAAGCTGAAGATAAACTTTAAAAACTTTTCAAATTTTTGTATATAAAAGAAAAGTCGAGCGTAATTCATTCATAGCAGTGCGAAAGCTTAAACTGAGCTATTCTGATTTAAAAATCATATTTTCTTGAATGAAAAAACTTACAGAATTTAGATAAAAGAAGGTAACAACTGCGAAATAAAAGCATTCAAACCGAACAATGTAGTGAAAGTCCAAATTATCTCGTAAAATCCGATCGCGAAATTGCGTGTATTAAAATTTATATTGACAACAAGCTAGTACAAAACTGGAATCAAATGAGAAATTTAAGCAAGACTTTTTAATGAAAATTAGCAGAATCTCGATTAGAAGAAAAAAGAAACGGAAAAATAAGAACACTTGAATCAAATGGAGTCAAAAACTTTGTAAACAAGCGCAAGATTGTCTAATTACAGTATTTTTTAAGCCAAAAGCCGCTTTGTAAAAAAAAAAAAACAACAATCGCCGAACAATCTATGAAATCAACAAATTATAAAATCCAAACTTGTACTCGCCTTTTTGAGGAATAACATTGACCTTTAATTTTACGGCTGATTTCTCCTTCCACCCAGTAGTTTAATCTCTCCTTCTTCATTGAGTCTTTTTGATACCTCGTCTTTAGCGTGTTTTCGGATCTTTGTATGTCAGCCGACCGATCAGCCATGCATGGTGAAACTTTGCTGGTTTTCTTCATTGTTTTCTTCATTTGTGTCGTTAAATATTTTATCTGGCCAATAAAATTCACTTTCGCTTTGGTAGCTTTCGTCTGGGTCCGTAATTAACGAGAAAATTCAATAAAACCAGGGCTTACAAGCTTAAAGCAACGGACTCACATCACTCACGAAAGCGTTACCGTGCCCGTGGGCAGAGATAGGAAAATCCGGACCGCGCTAAGAACCAATCAGATTGCAGGATACGTTACCGTGCCCTCTTGGAAAAAAATAAATAATAATATAAACTCTTGATCACATGTTTAAAAAGGAAAATTTTGCCTGTCAGTGTATCTGATTTTTGTTTTACTTTTCCAAAAAAATGGGTGGGTCGGTCGGCCGATGGGAAACGAAACATTTCATGGGGATGGCCTAAGTAAAGACAATGATCGTACCTTGATCCACGTTCCAAATCGAGCACACGACAGTTGCTTTGCAGCCTTTTCCTGAAGAGTTCTGAGAGCCTCATTGTTTTGCTTCCACTTTAAGTAGTATTTTCTTGCTAAATAAAGCATTCGCTCTTTTTGTGCGCATTCCTTTCATAAGCATTCGGAGAAATTCCCCTTCACTGCGTTCGCCTTCCATTTAGAGTTGTGTCGTTTAGCCTTCTTCCTATCGTTCCTCATACGTCGCCGCTCGACAATGGTATTTTTTCGCCATTTAAAAGGGCTCTTTTCTTGCTCGTCTACAGCTCGCTGTTTTTCCATGTTCATGCAAAAGAGAGTGAAAGAATACACATGCAACACACCACGAAATTCCCGCTCAATTCAACAAAAAGCGCCAAAATACGATTGGGGATACATGAAGTACCTACGCCAGGCGAGGCCATCCGCTGACAAAGAAGCTTGTGGACCATGACAGAGAGAAAAAGAGATGATTCAAGATTCCATAAACAACCTTTATTTTCAAGTTAATCAAACCTGGATTTTTACCATGTTGCTAACTGATCACAAAATAAGCATACTAGTAAAACTACATAATAACACATTGCAAGGACGGGGGTGGGGGGGGGGGGGGGGGGGGGCATATGAAGAGCACAGTCAGAAAGCTACTGTAAACACAGTGTGATGCATGTCAGAAACATTACGCTCTTTATTGCAGACACTGTAAAATAATTATTTTCTTTAGTGGCCCATTACATAGTTAGTTCCTAAGACCTGAGTTTGGGGGGCCTGAGATTTACTTGCAATTATTACATGAAGTTCAACCAACCCGTGCGCAATTTTTATCAAAAGGGCACATAAGAAAAAAACATTGTAATTAAAATCAAAACAATGCCATGCGCCCAGGCTCACTTTTCAGCCAGGGTTGAAATTTGACTGTGTTAACTTGAGGTTTTTTTAGCCTGTTTGGCCAAGCTGACATTTCATCCCAGGCTGAAACACTCTTCTTCACTCTTCTTTAAGAAGATTTGTTCATGAAGCTGGGCTGAAATCTCTGCCCCCTAACTGGTCTGACCTTCGCCATTTAATCAGCTTGTTATGAGAGTCTAGAGATTTTACATAACCCGTTAAATATATAATTAATAGACAATCAGAGTACTATTTATAGTTACTAATTCCATTCGACTAATAGACATTAATTGTTCGATATTGTTTCACATGTTAAGTAAAAACCACCGTACATGCATGTATATGTTACAGGTCAAATTTGATTTGAGGTTAATTTTGATTTTCCACTGTTCTTTTCTATGCTAATACATGATACTGAATATCCAACAAAGGAAAATCAAAATTAACCTGAAATCAAATTTGACCTGTAACATACACTGTATATATCAATGCATAATAAAACAATTATTAATTGAATTCGTTGTTTTTTTTTTGTTTTCAATGGCGAGAAATTCTCATTTCTTGTTACCTGAACAGGTTAGCTGAGCAAGTAACAAAAGAAAGAAAGAAAAGAAAGAAAGAAAAAAAAAAAAAAGAACAAAAAGGAGCATGATCAAGCCCCTTAATTTAAAAATGATTTTTCTTTATTGTTCACTAAAATACTGTTAAATGCCGCTTACATGTACAATCATTGTATAAGAACTGAGCTTGTACACCACTGTATTTTTTTTTGGGGGGGGGAGGTGGCAAGGGAAACATTTTGTGACAAGGAACCATTGTGTTGGTTAATTTTGTCTAATGTTTTGTAAAGAATTGCCATCGAGAAGCTGTGATGTGCTTATAGGGAGGGGGGGAGGGGGGGGGGGGGGGGTATAACAGGAAGAATGTTTTTTTTTTACCAAACTGGTGGGCCTAGTAAGTGGCATTTTACGGTATCACCTTAGCAATGTAGTTTGCGTGGAAGAGGACAAACCAATAAAACATTCTCATGTTGAACAATATCAAATACTGGAACAAACTTTCCATGCAACCTCTGAACAGGAACAAAACTGGCACCTCCCTCTAATTCAAAAAGAGCTTTGCACCACACTTCCACTGGCACTCCAAAGGAGTGTCGAGAAGGATGAGACTGGAACCAGCACACAGCAGCAAGAATACAAGTAACAGATTGTCCATTGACTTTGATGCTCTGCTCAATGAAAAAATCTATAACTGCAGGCCTGAGATCACATCCAGAACTGTCAATATTTCCACCAAGAGCACACCACCTTGCAAGGACAAATGAAGATCTGTCTCCTCTCGATAGGCTTGAACCATATTTTTCTGAAGAGCATATGCATGAAGCATATCTGTTGAAGCGGGGTGTAATTGATGCCTCATCTACACCATCAAAAATTGCATTGTAGCACTGCTTTAAATGTGGAAGAGATTCTGCATCTAAGCAATCCTTGGAATGTGGCCCACAGCAAACAAACAATGATTCCTCACGGGTCCATACATGTCCCTTTTGGACGGGTCCAACAGAAAGCATGCTTGACAGGATCAAATTTCTGGAGATGTTCTCTGAACAATGGTCCTGAAGGCTCCCTGCTTGTCTAGAAACTAGTCTTTCCACAAGTGGCCTAAAGTGTCCCTGGAATTCATCTGGCAATGGAATGTCTTTTATAAATTGGTTGGATATGAACTTCCGCATCAGTTGGATTTCAACTGACTTTTGATTAGTTCCATACTCTCCTATAATTCCATTGTACCGTTCAAAGCTGAAAAGCCAAAATGAATACACTGGCCCATAATCTAATATGCAATCAATGAGGTGAGTATGTAGATGCATATTTGGAGTCACCCTGTGTTTGCCATACAACTGTTCAAAACCATTGTAGAAATTCAGTAAACAATAGTGAGCAAGCATGGCTTTTGTCTCAGTAATTACAGGAGAACAAATGTAGGTGCATGCAGACACAAAGTGGCGCCAGAGTTCTAAGTCTAGGGCTGGCAAAACATCACTCAAGGCATAAATTGAAAACAGCACTGTAAAGGTTTTCCATTGGTCTGCTGTAAAGCCTCCATAACTATTTACAATTTTCCTTGGCATCCTTCCAACACTTGAAGGTGCTTTAATCTTATCCAACTTTTCTTGGATGTTGGACAAGTCTTTTTTGTTGAGCTTTGGGTTAACATCATCCAACCAAATGTTTTTCATTACATGTTTGGCTGTGCCAGTAAAGAGATTGTGCATTGGATCGATGATGTGGTATCTGACACAATCAAAATAAGGTAGTAACATAAGTTCACTAAACCGTGTACCAAACTTTTGTTCCAATGATGCCCGGTCAGTAGAAGATGTTTGGTTTATTATTTCTTGTGCCTCTTCTCTGTGAGTATGATTGTTTCGGGGGGGACAAGAACTAAACCCAGAAAAGTCTATTTTAGTGCTTACTGAACCAGGGAAAAATTTTGTACATTTGGAACAGCCTTTACAAGATCCATGCCCAGTAAATCCGCATACCTTTCTGGCAGCTGGCACATCGCAGCCCACGCACAGAAGAGCAGCATGGTAAACATCCTCAGTTGAAGCTCCATGGGCCTTTACAGTGATACCATCCTTCCATAACAAATTCAGCTCAGCAACAAGGGGTTGCAGGTACGAATTGATTGTAACCTTTGGTTCATGAGGTCCTGGAATAATACCAACCAAAAAAACATTCTCAGGCTGGAATCTCTCATTGCGAGGAAGGTTCATCAAGACCATATACAGTGCACCAACACTGTAAATGGAGTGCTTAAATGGCTGGAACCAATCCACATTCAGCATGAAAGCATAGTTTCTAGGAGCTGCTAAAAAGGCTTCTCCATTGACAAACTGCCACTCTTCCCATATGCGCCCATCGAATATGTCTGCAAGAAATCCATTTGGTATACCTCTGCTTCTCCATAATTCGCACCTCACTGCAAACGCAGGCCTCTGAAGAAAGCATCGGAGAGTGTCTATAATACTTTGATAGCAGTATACTTTGAAAGGATACAGCCTGGTCTGACCACTCTTCAATGTAACTTCCCGTAGAAGTGGCTCACCGCATTGCGTTCTGCGAAAATGCTGTCGGTGATTTGGAAATTCTACAAATGTACAAGTCTTTGAAACTCTCTTTCTGTTCTGTACGATGTAGCAGTCATCAAAGTTGTACAAAGTGTGACACTTTGGACAAACAACGCATTTAATGAATTTATCCTAGTCAAATCCCAGTTGCTTCTTTAATAAATGCAGTGACTTTGGAAACAATACAACAAAGTTCCCAATAACTGGAAAAACAGTGCCCATAGAGTCAAACATTGCTTTCAAAGATTCAAGAAGGATTTCCAGGGCATTATCTGAAATTGCACAAAAGGAGGACCACAGGCACAAGAAAAGTAAAATCCACTGAATGACACAGTTAACACTCTGACGTAGCCCTTGAGCTTGATGGACATTGACTGAAGGAGCTTGTGGATGAGCACTGGGAAAATCAGAGTCGATATCATCATCAGTTACATTCCATACTTGACTAGTTAAGTCTGGTCCTGTTTTCTCATTGTAAAGCTGGTCAACATCACAGTCATCAGAGAGAATATCATGGAACAAAATGGCATCCTCCTCGTCAAGTTCTTCAACAACTACCCCCAAAGATCCTGGCAATTGTAAGACACAGAGTTACATGTATAAGCACCAAGTCTATACATATACACCATTCAAATAGTATTGTATCATCTCTCTCCATCTCTCTCTCATTTTCTCTAGATTTTATTACTTACCCTTCCTCGCCCAAGAAAAAATTACCTTGAAATATTGTTACATGTTAGTTTGTTTTATCTGCATACTTTCCCTTAAGAAATAGCTACATGTACTATTTGAGATCTACATGTAAATGTATTTACATTCTATTGGCAATTTACTTTTTTCATTCTATTTAATGCAGTAGCACAGAGAGATGAGTAAAAAATATATATTTAAATTCTACCTAAAATCTATTTATTTTATTTAAACACTAGGCTTTTATAACTACATTGTATAAGCAAGAAAATCACTTCAGGGCAAAAAACTTCCACTCATCCGCTCGTCCGAGACGAGTACTTTATAATCTCTGACAAGTGGATTTCCAAAAGCACTTGTCCAACGGGACAAGTACAATTTACCAGGAGAAATTTGTCTCGTTTTTCACTGCGTTCTAAGTTTTCCAAGCATCTCTGGCCTTCGTAAACCAACCTGGTTTCCGCGAATTTCTGTTTTTTTTTTTACCTGCAAACTTACCCGTTTTCTGATTGTGCAAATTTGAGCACATGTTTGTATTTAGCCTGGTTACTAAGAATAACCAAGATGGCCGCTTGTTAACAGACTCTTTTCTTTGGCTTTGAATTCGTTCATCTTTGGTGTTCCTTCATTGCTAAAAGCTTCAAAATGTCCAACAAAGATAGGGAGTACTGTTTCAACACTGGTATTTTGACAATTAAAGGCTAAAGGCTAAATTTTACAATTTAAAAATGCAACGCTCACGTTCGTGCGTTACAAGAATACGTGTTTCATGCAGATCCTTATTCTTCAATTTGATTTTTGGTCTCGGAGGCACTCTGGCAGCTCTGTTAGAGAAACAACACTCACTTTTCTACACCATCTAAAGGTAAAGAATGTTTGCTCCGCTACACCTCAATTGAAGGGCCGAGAGCATGTCCAGCCTATATGACTTTTTAGGCCTTTTTTTATTTTTTCTCGCTCAGAATAGCCTCATTTTATCGTACAGCGAATAATATCACAAGCCCTTGTCGAATTTGCACTAACCCTAAGGAATTTGACCAATTTCACCTGAAAAAAGCAGAGTTCTGGCCCTCCAGTGCGCAATTTCGAAGCCATTTGAAAGCAGTTTGGCCGTGAGAATACGCGACTGCAATACTTCTGACCAGTGTCAACAACTAAACGAAAATACCGTTATTTACGCACGCCTGGCTCGCTTATCTATCGTGAGCTCACTACGGCAACACATCGCCTCTGTAGCGTGTGTGTAAGCCAACGTGTATGAGGCCCGTCCGGTGATTGAAAGACATCATTAAGTCCGGAAATCCTTGAGTCTCTAGCACTTCTCAAAGAAACGAGTCGTTTTTCTTGTCCTTCCTTGTGTCTGAAGCGCCATTTAGCGTTCGAGGTGAAAAACGGACCTTGGTCGGGAAGACGAGCCGGCGGGAAAGTCTGGAATCACTTCGGATCAGAAAAGGGGCAGCGTTGAGAGTTGTGGGCCATTTCCCATCCCGTGCCGTGGTCGAAATGCCCGATATCCAGTGGTAGATGGGTCTGCTGTGCGTGGTTGGGCACTTGAAATACAGCTTTGGGCAGCTCGAAGTGAGTTGTTGCTGGCCGGCGGGAAGACGTTTCGCATTTGGAGTCTTTAATGCAACATTAAATTCGATCTAAAAGGATTTTGAAATCGAGATACGCGTTTTGATGCGTATCAACCTTTAAATAATAAAACATAGCCTGAAGTGAGCATGTGTTCGTCGATGGTCTAGTGGTTTGGTCGGGGATTTGCGCTCAGACGGCTCCGGGTTCGAATCACGCTCAGCATCATTTTTTTTTTCTTCGAACTGGACATTATGAAAGTGATTTACTTTTTTTGCGTTCGTCAAAATTCCTTACGTTTAATTTTACAAAAATATCGAACCGTGTCAGTGCGAAAACAGAAGCTTACCGCAACATTGCGTTACAATAGGAGCCTTTGATTGATTGATTTTTTTTTTTGCATACGGTATTTCTCGAAAACGACGGAAAAAACGGAAAAAAATTCGGAACAATGTTTTGCAACTAATTTCTAGTTCACATGCCAAAATTGGCCAAATCTGAGCAAGAAAAAATAAAAAAAGGCCTAAAAAGTCATATAGGCTGGACATGGGCAAATGTGGCTTATACGCCAGTGTTTACAGTACATTGTAAATTTGTTTTTCCGCTACATTTTTATAATTAATTTTTTTTTATGGACGAGTGAATTTCACTTTTGGACAACCAAAATTTGAGTGGCACTTGTCCAATGGACATGTGGAAAGAAAAAACGTTTTTTGCCCTACACTTTGTACTTGTTTTTTTTTTTCTTAGGAGATTTCAAAGCTAGTAATAGCCCCCAAACCCCTTTAAGGGTGAATTGTGTTTTTGTTTTAGTACACTTAGCTATAACCACTTTCCCTAGCAGCTACTGTATGAACATATCACAGAAGCCAGTGATTCCATAACTCAGGCCTTTGGCCTGGCATGATCAACCAATAACATTAGACCATCATTACTAAAGTTTTACTTTGAATGTGGTCACTCATAATATTATACCGATACTTAAAGATCTGGCACAATGCCGCCACTCACACACCCCATTTCACAGATACGGCAGCCATATTGATTTTGCATCCCATAATGAACATTGATTGTTAACAAAGGAATTTATTAATTTAAATGGTCATTGTGGGATGCACTGGGGGCCAAATCAATATGGCTGCCGTATCTGCGAAACGGAGTATAACCGTACCATGTATTCTAAAGTGCCTATCACCCCTAGAAAGTTATTTTCAGAATGAATTGTATGTACATTGAATAGTTGAATGGTAAAATATTTCTTGTTTTGAATGTCGCATTTGTGAGTTATAGAGATTTGAATTTACAAAATGCTAATTAGATAACGTCAACCAGGGACTTTGCCATTATTTTAACGCCAATTTACAATGCAAGTTTACAGCTTGAGGATAATTAATTTGATAAATACTAAAAATAAACTGTGGATTGTCAATTGATTCGTAAAAAATATTACTTAGAGATGAAAACAAGTAGTGGGTTGAGGTCATCTAACTAGCATTTTGTAAATTCAAATCTCTATAACTCACTAACACAAAGTTCAAAACAAGTATTTTACCATTCAACTATTCAGTGTACATAGAGTTGATTCTGAAAATAACTTTCTAGGGGTAATAGGCACTTTAAAATCTCGCATTACAGCTGTATATAAAAAAAAGGAAAGCAAACACCATTTTGAATCCTAACAATTTACATATAAAGCCCAGAAAGCAATACCCAAAATCTGCAGTTTGAATGTGATCACTCAAAAAGGTACAAAGATCTGGCAAAATTAATATCTCACATTATGAAAAGCCAGGAAAAAAGGCCATTTTTAATCATAACACTTTGCACATGAAGCCAAAAAACCATATCAATTTCCCTACGAATAGCTACATGACAATGGTTTATAAATTCACATGGCTTTGCTTACCTGGCAAAAATGACTCGTTTCCAAATGCTTCTTGATCGTCATTGGCCACATGCGGATCCCGTCGATCGGCTTCATGTACATGCGGAAAAACTTCGGAATCATACAGCAAAGCTTCCTCCTCTTCCGAAGAGTATGCTGCTTCTCTGGTACTTTCAGAATGTAAAGCGTGTGAGTTCGTAAAGAAACATATTCTCTGCAATGATCGCAAAATTTCCTCTTTGGTGGCATGCTAAACATGTAACACGAAATGCAAAATAACACTTGGGAATGTTCGTGTGCATTCCGTGTGCATGATAAAGCAAACTGGGTACGAGATGTCAGCGCATTAAGCGCTGCACTGTGACCGCTGGTAAAGTACAACAAAGGGTGTGGATATCTTTCGTCACTGATGACGTAAAATCGTGTTAGCCAATAAATATGCAACAACAGTTGATCACGTGGGCTCGAACTATTACAAACAATTACGCATTCAAAAAGGGCACCATTTCGAGTTGACGTCTTTAGAGTTCCTTTTCGCTGAAAGAACAAATATTTTCCCGCTCTTCGGCAGTTAAAATAATTATTTATAACTATGGCTCGGAAACGTCCTGACGTTCCAAGCAAGCGAAGAAGAGAGGAGATGCGAGGAGCACACTCGAGTTCACCAGCCAACGGATCCAGTTCAACGTCAACCGAGGCGAGATCTACAACGAGCGGAACGCCCCCATCGAGGAATAGCTCGAGGTTATCTACAGAAAGAACTACTCCATCCCCATCGACTGGCGGTAGCCATACCTTGACAGCTTCGCTTGCTGAAAGTACCAGGACGCCAGTGACAATTCCAACAAGGAGTCTAGATGCGGATCATAATGCGAGGACATCACGAATTCTCGCGCCTTTGCTAAACGCAGCAGCGGCGACTCCTGGTACATCAGAAAGTCGAAGCAACGCTATGACGGCGATGGCTGAAATTATGCAGCATTTGAGAGAATTTTTTGAAAAGCAGGAACAATTTAATACCCGCCTGGAGCAGAAGTTCGAAGAAACACGGAATGAGCGGGAAAACAAAAGGCCCATGCGATTGCCCAAGGATCTCACGGTAGGGGTTTTTGACCTTTATTACCAAAATAGACCTTTCGGCGAGGTAAAATTCGCCATTTTGAAAAAATGGGGCAAACAAAATTTCCCAAAGTTTAAAACACGATTGCACACTTTGTACATGTAGCCCTGGGCCGGGTTGTTCAAAGCGCGGTTAAGCTTACCCAGGGTTAGCATCAATTTTGATTCCAGTTAAATAATTAATCAATGGATATTTTTCCAAAGTATTTTTGCCCTTTAATTTCGTCTCTGACTTTTTTTCGCATGTACCTTATAATTAGCTTTTGAAAACACTTCTAACAAGAGAAATTAAATCCTTGGTTAAGTTTTAATCCTGGGTTACAGGCTTTCGAACAATCAGGCCCATCAGGTCAATTTTTAGCAGAAAAATATTTTTCTCAAGTTCACCATTCATAAACTTTTCAGATGTCGTACATCAGGCGATCAAATCTCAACGTTTGGTGGCCCTGGTCAGTTTTAAATCGCCAATGGCGACCTGGCGACCACCAATTTTTAAATTTAATCGCGTTCAAAGAACGCAATCCTAATTTCGTGTTGGTTGTCCTGTGGTTTATGTGCAGTAAAATTTGAGATTTTTTGGTAGACTGTCTTCCAAATGGCCACCCCTATTGGTTTTTTCAGGGGCTCATATCCGCCGGAAATTCCTTCGAACGCGTCTCCATAAGCTGTGATTACTGCTAGTCTTAGGCTTTATGCACCCATCAAGCTATGTTAAGCCTGAGAAGGGAAGGGGGCAGTATAAGGGTGGGGGTTTGATTGACATGGCCTCCCCTTTTGGTGGGATATTGCATGGATACCCCAGGGCTGGAATATTTGATCATTCATCACCATGACCAAGAAAGATTAGTGACATTTAAAAGAGGAAGGCTTTTAATGTAAGGCTTTGTGATCAAGTGAAGGATGGAGTTGGGAGTTATAATAAAATGATCTCATCATTTTGCATATCCAAGGCAAATGTTAGAGAGGTTTATAAAAGCCTTACAGGAGAGGATGGAGAGCAGGTCCAGTGGAATTTTTCAAAAAGGTATGCCAATTTAATAAAATGAAATAAAAAAATGTTACACATCACATTGTTTTGGCTCCAACAAAAGTGTTGACTGCATAAAATTACTGAAAAGAGTAGGGGGCGTAGACCCCGGTGGTGGTCGACCTTGCGGGTTGTGGGATTGGGAAGGAATGCCACCTTGCATGGGACCTACGAGTCCCGTTCGTGCCATTCCCTCTGGACTGAATGAGTCCAGAAAGAAAGAAAAGTTAAAGTTAAATACACCTCTAATTGGATGACAGTGTTTGCATGAAGTTACTGCAGAAGCTTATCACGTAGAAGCGTGCAACTTTCCCCTATATGTTCAAAACTATGCTGAGGATTATTAGAAATCCCAACCGACCAATCAGAGTCACAGATTGATTTTTTGCCCTTATATGGAAGGAGGTTTTCAGCTCCACGCGCGCGGCCGCTCAAATCGGCAAGAAAACTTCGAGGAAACCACAAGCGCTTCGCGAAATATGAACAGCTTACTTTCACGGCTATTTTCGTCGCTACCAAATCACATTTTGAGGTTCAAAACTAAAGAGGAAAAAGTATTGAATATTCTAGTAGTTCTAAGAAGATGACGACGGAGTAAGGAACGACGAAAAGACCGGGAGAAAAGCTCAACACCGAAATATGGACAACTCAGGTTTTTTCAAGCCTTGTTTCATCTCTACCAAATCACCACTAAAATGGTTCTTTAAAGAATTTCATGTGCAATATGGTGATGTATTTTAAAATTAGAAAGATTGTTTAAGTCAGGTTTTGATGGTAGTAACGAAATATGAATTGTTTTTAACTTCACAAAGAGTTAGAAGTGTACCGGAAGAAGTGAAGCAAATTCTTATAATTCAGTACGTAATGCCATGTGTTTTTCTGTTTTATTTTGAAAACAAAAATGTTTTTACTCTACTTTTTCGCTTATAATTTATCGCTCAAATATACAATATTTCGTGTTTGACTTGAGCTTAGGGTTTTCTTCCCAAATCGGTTGGAATAAAACTTGTTGTAAAGATTTTGAAATAAGCTTATGAACGGGGACGTTCCATTTTTAAACCGACCCCCCCCTATGGATGAGCGGATTCCTACCAGTCGAGTATGGACAAATAACTGATTCCTACCAGTCGAGTATGGAAAGGAACAGAGATTCCTACCAGTCGATTATTCATGGATGAGAGGAGCAGATTCCTACCAGTCGTTCATATCAGCTGCTGAGTTCCTACTCCTGCTGGCTGAGTCAATCATAAATTCTTTTCTCAGAGGCTGCGTTTTGGGTGCCAAGGATAATTACACGCATGCGTCATAGCTGTCAAAATAAACCGCGCGCGCTGCAATCTCGTTCCCAGAGCTCGCGAACGTTTTTGGTCAGCGGGACGACACGCTCTTGGTGCTGACCGAAAGGATCGCAGCCCCTGGAAATGAGAAGGCTGACAAGACTGATAAGAAGGCTGAGAAGACTGAAAAGAAGGCTGAGAAGACTGAAAAGAAGGCTGAGAAGACTGATGAGAAGGCTGAGAAGATTGATAAGGGGGCTGAGAAGACTGAGAAGACTGAAAAGAAGGCTGCTGAGAAGACTGCTGAGAAGGCTGCTGAGAAGACTGCTGAGAAGACTGATGAGAAGGCTGAGAAGATTGATAAGGAGGTTGAGAAGATTGATAAGGAGGCTGAGAAGGCTGAGAAGACTGATAAGAAGGCTGAGAAGACTGATAAGGAGGCTGAGAAGATTGATAAGGAGGCTGAGAAGATTGATAAGAAGGCTGAGAAGACTGATAAGAAGGCTGAGAAGATTGATAAGGCTGAGAAGACTGATAAGGAGGCTGAAAAGATTGATAAGGAGGCTGAGAAGATTGATAAGGAGGTCGAGAAGACTGATAAGAAGGCTGAGAAGATTGATAAAAAGGCTGAGGAGACTGATAATAAGGCTGAGAAAATTGATACGAAGGCTGGAAAAACTGATAAGAAGGCGACAAAGACTGATAAGAAGGCTGAGAAGATTGATAAGGAGGCTGAGAAGATTGAAAAGAAGGCTGATTTATAATGTCGCCCGACTTCGCTGGCAAGTGAACTTTGGCAACTGAAACTCAAAATTGGTCAGTGTTCCATACCAAAGGGTAATAATAAGAAAAGGAAAAGCGTTTCTCATTCTTGGATACCACACATCACCGTGGAAAAAAAAATTAAGATCGCCGAGAAGGAGGTTGATGATGAGGCTACGAAGGCTGATGAGGCTATGGACAAGAACCAACCAAATGCGTCCAATCTAGGAACATTTTTACACGGTCTGCACTCGTCTTCTAACACAAAACCCAATCGCAAGTATCTTTCTAAAAAAAAAAATGTCAACCACTCTGGCGTTTGGTTTGCATGCGTATTTTGGTGATAATAAAAACCGATCCGAAAAGGACCTGACTGAAGGAAAAATTAAATCAAATAGAGTACCATCAATCAGGGAATTTTGTTCTAAAGGAAAATCCAATGAACGTTCGTCCGAGAACCCTTCCCTTACTTTGGCAACATCGCAGAATTGGTACAAGAAACAAGGAGAACTTTCAAGGGCAAATACAGCAAGATCTATGAAAAGACAAAGTTGCAAAACTGGAGAAATGACAATCAACAACGAAGCGTTTTCGTTTGTCTTAGGCTCGAAAAGTAAGGAATCACATGGAGGACGTACATGGCATAACATAGAGAATCCAGACCACACTTTTGACACATCAAGAACCAACGCCGTGACCCCGATGACCCATCTGCTTGTCGAGACAATAGAAACGAAAAAAACGGTCACATTAACCAAACAGCCTAAACTTCAAGAGCTCTTTCTTTCACCGTCGCCGAGATCAGACGTGGTGATACACGTGAAAAGAACTGGAAGAGCAGTTACGATGCTAAATCTATCGCACTACGAGCCGGAAACAGTTTTTCGTTCATTTAATGAATTACTGTATATAATGACACTCCCCGCACTCGATTCATGCTTCAGAAACCCAGAAACCGGAAACATTAAAGAAATACTTGCATCTATTGTGGACAACGGAGTAGAGAAACCTAGAAGTCCACTTGTAAAAATGCTTCTTGTTCGTTTGAGGCGGCTGATGGGCTTTAAGGCAGTGGTTCACGTCTTTCGCTGAATATCATAGCAAGAGAAACCCTGTCGAGCGAGTTCACGCTGTACACACCAAGGAACTTGAGAAACACGGGCCATTTAAGGTTCCTAACCTTAACGTAGACAGCGAACTGCATGTTAAGAAAATGGAGGAAATGCGTGAGGATGTGGAAGATGTACTTAAGCAGGCAAAATTTGGTGGACAGTACACGATGGTCAAAAAAGGTGTTGGAGATGAAAGTAACTTTGTGTTCAATGATATGACAAACCTTCATGCTTTCTTGTCAATGAACGAAGATCGTAAGGCGAAATGTGACATGCAGTACGAACTGAACAAAGGTGCAAACATCTTGAAAGACTTGGCTCAAGTCTGGAATGTTGACACGGCCATGACAGGAAGCTATTTGGATGACTATGAGATTTTAAACAACAGTTATTCCTCAAGTCATCGAACAGCCTGGACAGACAAATATACAACTGTCGTATTTGATGAAGATTCAGAAACCGAATTCGAATGGAAGCAGCCTCTTCCGGACTATGTTCGCTGGTATCTTACAGGAGGAGAGCAACATTACATGACTTTTGAAGAACGAAGTCAGCTACCCAAAGGAACGTGGGATGACATTGTAGAGCTATTCTTACCCTCCAAGGTTCTAGATTTAATCTACCTGGTTCATCCACACATCAGCGAGACATTGTACAAAGATTTGGCTCTGCTGACTTGGTGTTCCGAAGAAGAAGTAAAGCACTATTTACACAACAAAAACGAGGACGCCTTAAAGTGCCTATGAAATGAAATTTATTTTTTGATGTATCGAAAGTTTCACCTTTTTAGACCTTGGAATAAAAGGTTTAAAGTGTTAGGGACGATGCGAAATGCTTTTTTTATGGTCTCAAAGTTAGGTTGTTGGCGCTAAAAAGTGGCTCCAATTTGTGCGCGGCCAAAACCAGTGTCATATTACACTGTGACGTAAATAGTTGTACAAACTGCTGCAGGAATATAGAGAACAAGAGAGCTGACAAGAGACGTCGCTAGAGGTGGACCAATATTATGTGGCGAGCGGCCTCAAACAAACGAGATATTAGAATTCTTCGATAACAGAGGGTGTAACAAAGCTTTATTTTGCTCCAGAGGAAAATAGGCCGGCGAAATACACGAAATTTGTTCGTCGACATCGGAAAGGGTACGTCAAGCGATGTTGTTTTCAATGAAAGCGCTTATTGTTAAGATTAATATTATTTTGCAAAAGAAAATAACATTCCGGCCGGTGAGGCCGTTTAATCAAGCATAATTTTTCCAATCCATATCCTGTAGTGTTTGGAAGTTCCTTCAAGCCTCGGCTCGACTGGAGAGCCGTCGAAGTCAGTGAGGCCTACAAAAATATACTGACTCGATCGGCACTGACTGGCGAGTAATATAAATGTTTATACGGTATTCCGAATTATAAAATTCAAAGTGCAGCGCAAGTGTTCACTGGAAGGCGTCTATTCTACGGAACATCTATCAAAAAATCTACACGTACAAATGCTATTCGAAACAAAACACATCGCTGAATCATTGCGTGTTCGATCAGATCAATTTTTATACAATGAAATATAAATCAGACATAAATGTAAACACGATACTTTGAACTCACTTACAAGCCGCCAGGTGGTTAAAATTTCCAGAAACGATCAATCGCTGGCAAGACACTGAACTAAGAAGCATAATTATTACGTATATACTTGAGTTCAAACATTTTGAATAAAAAAATAAAAAAATACGCTATCAAGGCACCTTGCCGCTAAAAATACACCATTCACATTCAATTCAGCAAGCCGCCTGAAAAACACCTCGGATATGCATAACATATCAGTATAATTTAGAAACTTTCAAATAGCAAGCCGCCAAGACATATCCTTCGCATTGAAAAAAAAACTTTAAGTAGACGAGCGAATTGCCAAGCCGATAAAATAAGTTCATAACCTCCACGCGCGATCAATGAACTTCAGAGAAGACCGGCCGAGTCGCTAATGCGCTAATATCATGATTGTTTGTACTACAAATATATCGTTCGCGTTCGATAAACGCTAGTCAACGAGCCACTAAAAAGAAATAACAAAAACGCCTCTGCGTTCAATAAGCTTACAACTCAACTGGCGAACCACTGAGACGCTGTGCTACTGAAATGTATACCTTTCACGTTCAATAATCTAAATGATCAAAGTCCGTCTTCTTCATGTTCACTTCCTTCGCTCAAGCGGCACAGTCGGTTCGTCTCGCTACGGCAAAACTACAGTGGACACGATCATTTCAGTTGATCAAGAGTGATCCGAAACTGATCCTCTTCACCTTCAGAGGACTGTAAAGAAACAAATTAGGCGCTGTCTGACATTTGTACAGCCAAAAACGTTGGCAAAATGACCATCACGCTAAAGGATTCCAAGGGAATTATAGCGTAAACAAACCAATGTGTCATACTATTTACGTAATTTACGTCATCACGCACGCCCACTCGCCCCCAAGCTCTCCAAAAATTGGAGCCACTTTTCAACCGAAGTGACGCATCTTCGAGGGGCTAAAAAACCGATTTTCTTTCTTTTCCTCGGGAAATGATTATTGTTTTCGTTCTTTGGACATAATAAACTAATGAAAAACGAAGAAAAAAAATTCATTTCATAGGCACTTTAAAAGATTTGGAAAGTTCTTTGCATTTAGCATGGTGGCGAAACCACGACCTTTTTGCCAAATCCAAATCTGCACTGGAAGAGATGTGTAGAAGGCATAATTTAGGAAACGAGGATTCCAAAAGTAGGCTAGTGGAAAAGTTATGCCACAAGCTAAATTTGGAAGAACCTGCCAAAATCCAGGACTTCGACGGAGACTTGAGTGCCATACCAACGGAACTCAAGGAGATTTCTAAACTGCCGGCGTTCAAGTTAAAACAATTTCTACACTTCTACAATATTCGATGGTCGGGAAATAAAGACCAACTCGCACTTAGAGTTCTGGCGCATCGAACTGGAACGACCCATGTCTTATTTCAAAGAGAGCGGGACGGTGTAATGCAGATGATTGAGGTGGCTGAACAATTAATTTCGGCACAAAAAGAAATCAAGATCTTAAACAACGAGTTTGTCATTAGAAAGAGAGCTTTTTCCACCCCAGCAGGAAACAGTCTATCGTCTTCGAGGCCCAGAGAAGCAGCTGGTCGACCTTCTAACAAGAAAAACGTCAAAGTGATGGTCCCAGAATGCGTAACTCTTTCCTGTTTGGAAGATATGTTTCAGGATATAAAACGTGAAATAACACTACTGAACAAAGATTCAGCCAAGAAATATGACCCGTACAATCTCAGTACTCTCAGAAGCAAGAACGGCAAAGTCATGGTTAAATGGACCAAAGAAGATAACATTAAAGGTTGGAAACCAGGATGGTACGCAGCCGTCATCAGGAATTATAGAAAAGATTTGGATGTGATTGAGGTTGAGTATGTCAGCGAACCAGGAAAAGTGTACTTAGTCAAAGTCAAGGAGAGCGTGGAAAATGGAACCTTACGCGTCCATGCTACCACTTGTGATGTCCCAGATCTGTATGATCAAGTGACCGAAATTGGGGCATCCCTCTCTATCAGATGGACCAAGGAAGAAGTTAAGGTAAGTGGCTGGAAGGCGGGCTGGTATCAGGCAGAAGTCCAGGCCTTTGACCCTGACATAGATGAAATAACCATTATATACAGTAGAGAGCCAACGGTTATTTATTCGGAATGTGTTACGTGATTAATATCCGTGGGAAAAGTAAGGAGAAGAAAGTAATTATGTTGTTGACAGACAAATATTGAGAAAATTACTCTCCTGTTTGGATGTGAGAGGAAGCCAGCATTTCTATACTCTTCTTTAAAGGGGCTATGTCACGCTTTTTTAGTATCTTTTCGAAAAGCTGAAAATGTTCGAAGCAATTGAATCCCAAATATAATGGTCTAGTTTTATTATTAAAGAGTATCTTACAGCACTGGAACTGTTTCCCGTCGTCTGTTGCTACGGATGGCAAGGATGAAAATGGATTGAAACTTGAAAAAATTAGGCCAATTTTTGTTCAAATTCTGGTGCGATGTCGTGAAAATTCGCCAAAATATTTATCATGGTTTGCTCTCGCTGATAAAATTCATTCGATATCTTCCTCTTAGATTTGCAGGAGCATTTTGCGAATGGGTAAAGGCACTAGATAATCATTTTAGCACTGAATTGACCAAACACAGCAAAATCCTCGTGACGTAGCCCCTTTAAGAAGAAATGATTGCTCTTCTGTTTGGATGTGAGAAGAAAGACAATAATTATTATTATGGCTGGCAGCGCGCGCGGGCAAGATGAGGCAAATCCTGCGATCTGATTGGCTACCCGAGCGGGCAAGATGGGCCCATCTTGCCCGTTTGGGATTTTTGGGATTTTTTTTCTTTGTCCCGCAAGAAAAGATTTTGTTTTGGCTATAAAATAAATTCTTTATTGACCAAGCTTGTTTGGTCAAGATGGCCTAATATTGGCCTTGTTCTTTTTTTTTTTTTGGCGTTTTTATGGACCTTGAGTCCTCGACTTCGTTTCGGTCCATAAAAACGCAAAAAAAGAACTCGGCCAATATCCCACCATCTTGACCCCACGCTTGGTCAATAACGCATATTGTACCAGTACGCCATGGACTTGAGCCGTTAGATCCTCGCAAATGCTCTGCCACTGAACAATGAAGACATTTAAACCTTGCCGGAGTATGATCTTGATAGACAATAAACAAGTATGATTTGGATCTGTTAGGTTATTGTTGGCTGAGACTATTATCCAACCAATGTTAGCATATATTTTCATACATTTTTAGGTATTTGATTATCATAATATCCGCTAGCAAAATTAACCAGGTTGTCACTAAGCAACGAACATCTGCCGGAATGTACAATTACATTCTGGCAAGTTTTCGCATAACCATTCGATGAGAGGGCCTCTGTACACTGTATCCTGATCGTTCTGAATCTGCAAACTTTGTTGGAGTTAATCCAGCAAATCGAATGTTTTGAGTTTACTTTTTAAAGTGGCAACCAGGTTTTCCTTTATTGCGTTTTACAATACTGATGCGTCCGATATGATGATCGACGGCAGTGAAAAACGAAATCGTTGGTTGAATCTCAAATGTCTGATTCTGCATGTTATTGGAAAGCGCAGTAAGTTCACTTTTTATAAGTAATCTAGTTTAATTAATTTGTTATCCGAATTATCCTGGCTTATTGCTGGCACGTACTTTGGAGCCGTTTGGTTCCATTTGATTATGAACAATGTTCACTTAAATTAATTTACTAGTTATATTAAAATATTTACATGCTAACATAATTCACTTTTGTTTCATTGTTTTTAAGATATAAACAGAGGTCACGTCCGCCCTATAGGTTACAACCCAATTTGTCCAGTCAGTGTTATGATTGGCATAAAAAAGTCATTTTAAGAAAGTGTTTGGAAGCAAACAAATTCAACGGCAGTAATGGGGTAAAAAAAAAATGAACGCCTGATCACAGGTTACTTTTTATGAATCAGACTGACAGCCAAGGTAGATTACTACCAGTCAGAGGAATATTCAGTTCAAACCGAATTGAAGCAGAGGCAGATTCCTACGGGCCTGTAGAAAAAATCTGCGGAGATTCCCACCAGTCAAATAATCGGAACGCTCGATACTCTCACTCAAAGCAGATTCCTACGAGCATGTAGAAGTATCGGAGCATGCGAAACTATCGCTCAAAGCAGATTCCTACGGGCATGTAGAAATATCGGAGCAGATTCCTACCAGTCAAATTATCGGAACACGCCAAACTATCACTCAAAGCAGATTCCTACGGGCATGTAGAAATATTGGAGCAGATTCCTACCAGTCAAATAATCGGAACACGCCAAACTATCACTCAAAGCAGATTCCTACGGGCATGTAGAAATATTGGAGCAGATTCCTACCAGTCAAATAATCGGAACACGCCAAACTATCACTCAAAGCAGATTCCTACGGGCATGTAGAAATATCGGAGCAGATTCCTACCAGTCAAATAATCGGAACACGCCAAACTATCACTCAAAGCAGATTCCTACGGGCATGTAGAAATATCAGAGCAGATTCCTACCAGTCAGGTGAACAGGTTGCAAAAATACTCATCCATAGGGGGGGGGGGGGGGGGTCGGAAGAAAAATGGAATGTCCCACGGCGGCGCGGTGTTTATAATTATTCAGTTCGCTGTATTTTAAACAGCCAACACTTTTTAAAACTTTCACCGACTTTGTCAACCCATCCTTACCGTGGTTTTCTTTGTATAAGCTATAATTGTTTTTCAAAGCGATTTTTGAGAGGAAATGAGCATACCAAATCAGTTAGTTTCAAACATGTTTATTTAGCTCTCGAGCCTACTTGTTTTCCGAATTTATAATTTTGTAAGAGAAAGTTCTGATGATTTGTATCTTGAGAAATAATTTAACGTACTATTTTAAAAACTGAGTTGCATTGTGTTAAATTTTTGTTTGTAAATGTGGCATCGCTTAGGTTCTGAACTCACGGAGTGCGTTTTCATCATTGTGGTTGTCTTGTGGAATTTTGAAGTTTTCTTATCATTAAGCTTAATTGTTTTCGAGCAGAAGATATCATATCATGAGCTTCTGTTTCAAGTTACGATTTGTTCTGAGTAATTTTAACTGTGATAAACTGGCTGTTCAAGATCTGAAATGACCTTTCAAATACATACAAGTTATTTATTTCATTCAGCTTCATTGTATTTGGGTCTATTTGTCTTTGTTTTTAAATAAAAGTGATTTGGAGAACTCTACATGTTTTGAACGCTGTGTTTTTATCATTTCACCATATTTCACTCATTAACTTATTTTGATTGTTGGTGTCTTGCTGTAGATACAAATCGCTGTGGAGTATAAGTTAAACCTGAGACGGTAGGCAATCTGTTTTTTTTTTTCGCTATACCGGTAAAGTTTTCCACGGTGTATACTGATGATTTCTCCTTTTCTCCGCTTCCTCCAGTTCGGCATAATCGGCCTTCTTTTCTCCAAGGGAGTCAGTGGCCATTTGAATAGTATAAAGTTGGCATTTTGGTCGAGTCTGAGAACTGCAAAGTGCAATTGTTGACTTTTGTAGCAGCTTGTACGAAACAAGATACAAGCTTTTCCTCCAGTGTTGTGGGAGCGCGCGTGGAAAAAGGCTTCTTTCACAATTCCATATTAGGAAGTAAATTGATTGGCTCCCAGCGTTTTCTAAAAATCCCCAGCATCGGACACGAGTTAATCGCTTCTCTGTTATGAGCTTCTGGTTACTGTCATATCACCATCTTGCTCCCTGCTATTGCACCATTTTCTATTTACACCAAACATTTCTCTGTGAAGCACTACACAAATTTGTGTGGCCTTTTTAATTTCTGTTGGTTGGTAATGATTTTTTGGTACATGTTGGTAAATGTTTCATAGAATGTCCCGGGTTGAATGATTTCGGACATACGTGTACATGTACAATGTATCTTTTGTGAGGAGGGGGAGGGGTTTCATAATTGAGCCGTCGTGCATGTATAAAGAATGCTATCTGTGTGATCAGGCTAACAGTATTTTGTGGTTTTACTATGCAGTATGTTACGTAAAGGAAGGTATGTTAAAGTAACCTCAATAACATGACCAGATTTTGGCAGCCACAGGTTAATAGCCACAGTTCTACTCTCCATGTACAGTACAGTGTACTTGCACAATGATGTAGATCAGACACCTTGTTGTCAAGAGAGAGACTGTATGCAAATTAAATCTAAAAATTTTAAATTTATTTCTCTCTAGCTTTACTGCACCTGAAAACAAACGTGTCAATCAGCAAATTCTAGGCTGTGTACGAAGCACTGACAATGAAACCTCAGTGAGCATAATAAAAGGTAAATCACTGATTTTCATTTAGTATCATCTGATATTCCCATAGGATAATCAGCTTAATTTATAGTCTGTTCTCAGCATTTTTCCTTTTTATACTAGTTCCTTCCCCACCCCTTGTGTCCATGCACATTAAATCCCTGCGGTTTTTAATTTGCATGCACACTTAAAAATATTTCAGTCTATTTACTGTATTACAATATTTTGTTAAACCGTGAAGAATGTGGCACAACATGAAAAATGTACATTTGGCTTTCAAAAAAATTGGATTGGCTAAAAGGTAATTTCGCACACAGAACTTGTACAGAATTGCAGTAACCAAACAGAACTCAGAGCAGTTTGACAGACTTGCGGTTTGGGTGCAAATGCATTCTGCTTCAAGTTTTCTGTTCGGTTACTTCTGTCTGGTACTGTACCTACAATTTAAAGGGGCAGTGTCACAGGGATTTGGTGTCGTGTCAAAAGCCAACATGTTTTTGTATTATATTGCAGTATCACAATGGTCCAGTTTTGTGATAAATTACATGTACCACCCTTTTAGTGTACCAAAAACTGCCCATGAGTGTCTAGTCATAGAGCCTGAATGAACTACAACTTCAAATATGCTTATTTAGGCTTTTTTTTTTAACTTATCACATTTTCGTTTCCAAAATGGACTAGAACAGCCCATCATTTGTCCCTTTTTCAAGAATTGGTTGATTTTATTCTCCTTACTGTTTTAAACTTTTACTGTTTTAGTATAAGGTAAAGGTGTTGTAGCACACTTTTGGCCAAAAAGAGGTAAAAATATCTGTGACACTGCCCCTTTAAATACACTCTAATGCATTTCTTTTTTAGCTGCTACAAGGGTTCATTTTAAAACAAAGAGGCGACAGCACATAAACCACACTCAAAACAGGACAGCACAAGTGTTGAAGATGCAAAGAAGCAGAAGCCGCCTCAATACGGTACATCAGTATTTACTTCTTTCAATTTTGTCATTATGTTATTTATAAAACACAACAGAGAAGTATGTGAAAAAGTATGTGAAAAAACTGACAGGACTAAAAAAAAGTCTGTCCAGTCATCCAGGACAAGCAGATTTTTGTGTCAGGCAGGTAACTTTCCCCACTCAATTGCCAGTCAGGCAAGGAAACAGACAAGCCGCCTGTGAAATAAGCTGAAATGACAATTTATGAAAACTTGTCCAGCCAAGTAAAACTTAAGACTTGCTTGCCCAGCTAATTTTTTTTTTTGAGCCTTGAATGGTACTGAGTTTCAACTGGATCTTTTTTAATGATGTACTTGTTTAATTTGTAAACAAGCTTGTTTATTTTGACTTTTCAAATATTCTAATAGATATTATTTACCTTATATCTATACAGAAAAAGAACAACAGAGTAAAAGCTCTACAAATGTCAACTTCACTAACTGTGGAAGAAAAAGACCGATACATGGAAGTGATGCATGTTGACTACATGTCTTCCGAGCATTCAGACTCGGAGGATGACATGCACGGAGATGAAGATTCTGGGGATTCTGATACTGATGAAACATCAAGGATAAAGGTTTTCAATGTAACTAATCTTAGCTGGTGCAGTCAAGGACTCACTCGTGTCATGCACAGCCTTGACAGAAAGCTTTTGCGCCGCAAAACTTCAAAAAGCACCAACATGTCGGTGCAGAGGAAAAATACAGGCATTCTTTCAAGCCGTACAGCTCCAGAAGATGCCCCTTCTCATGCACTGGCATAGTTGGTGCATTGCACTAGCATTTTTTAGAATGGCACTTTGAATAGGCGACTTATGATTTAAATATCAGGGTGTCAAGTTGCTTTTTTTCTTATTTTCTCAAGAAATTCCTATGTTTTCTTATTTTTCTAAAATTGATAAATTCTATGAAAAACTGAAACCTGTATGTCAAAATAACCAGGTGAGGTGTGTGTTTTTAAATCAAAATTTTGCAGGGAAGACATGCTTCGATTGCTTTCATATTTCACCAAGTTTATGAAATGTGATTGCAAAGTAAAGGATAATCATTATTTCTAAAGTTTTAGACAAAATTACTTGCCTTTTACTGTTTTGCTTATCATGTTGTAAAACAAAATTGCTTTACGCGAAAACCATCTTAAAATTTTTCTTGAAACTTTGTCTGCAGCTAGTGATATGCGAGTACTACAACATTTGAAAGTTTCATTATGATGAAGTGTCTGACTAGATTTTGAAAAGAAAAAACCTTGTTTAAAGCAAAGGGCAATAGGCTGGCATTGCCATAGTAACTGCTGTCACTTGGAAACCAGTGGCACATGAAACTTTAGTTACATTTCATAAACTTGGTGAAGTACATTGGGTATGAAAGCTATCAAAGCATGTCTTTATTGAGAAAATTTGATCTCAAAACATACACTTCTCGGCAAAGAAAACTGAATCAACCCTCCTTAAAGCCTGTTTGAATGCATTTCTCCTGAAACTCGTGCCCAGTATGACATTTACTGGGAGGTATTTTTTCTTGCTTCTCAACAGATTTTCTTGAAGTCACTAATTAGGGCTTTTTTCAATGTACCTCTTCAAATGGTCAACCTACCAAATTTTTGTTTGGCTATGTTTTTGCTGACATTAACATACATTGTACACTGCAATTAATATAGCATTATCTAATAAGTTTGAGTATTCTTTAATTGTTTAATGGGGGCAAAGTTATGGCTCATTTAAATGTAAGACATTGGGTCGTTTCATTGTGTAGTTTTGGCACAAAAGGAAAGGTAGTACAGTGTACATGTTTTCAACAGCATTTTCATTGTAAAGAAAGTAGCACTTGTCATTTCCAGAAAATTTGAACTCAATGTGATTTTAATAAATATTTGGTAACCTTATACTTGTTTCTTGTTGTTCGTCTTTTAATTTAATGCATGCAAATAATTTGGAAAAAGGACATATTTTGCAGTGGTTTTCAGTTCAGACATTTGAACCCATGCATCGTGCGGTGTATGCATTATGTGAATACGGGTTACATACATGTATATATATCAACACACTTGCCAAAGGAGCAAAACTGCTAAAATATATGTGTTTAAACAAATTTGCGTCTTTTGCAAACGCGTTTTAATGTAGATGATTTGCCTAAAGAGCAAAAATGTTCAAAAGTAAACGTTTGACAAGGGGTGTAAATACGGAGCCAACGTAAACGTTTAACAAAGGGTGTAAATACGGAGCAAAAGTCAACGTTTGAAAAACGGTGTAAATACGGAGCAAAAGTAAACGTTTAACAAGGGGTGTAAATACGGAGCAAAACTAAACGTTTAACAAGGGGTGTAAATACGGAGCAAAACAGCACTTTGCTACCTTTGTAAATATGGTGCTAATGTGGTATTTGACTAAGAGCAAATACGATTGAAGTTAGCGCAAATATATATCTTTACAATATAATTACAGTACGTGTAGGGGCTGTCAAATGCGCGCTTGTTCACATCATTTGACAGAGTTGTAAACACGGTGCAAAGGAGTATATTTGAAGACTTTGCTATTGCAGTAAATATAGTCAAACATGGTATTTACCTTATATTTGCTGCCCATGTAAATCCATTATTTCGTAAAGCAAAAATACGTGTTTACTTCATAATTACTGCAGAAGTAAACGTTTCGTAAATGTGCATTTCTTCGTTACATTTGCTAGGGAATGTAAATGTAAAGTGAAAGCGGTATTTACCGTCTTTACTTTCGAAGTAAATGTAAAGCAAACATGGGATTTAATTTTGAACAAATATGACCAAAGTTGAGCAAAAACGGTATTCACTTTATATTTGCTATATTTTTGCTACCCGTATAAATCCATTTTTTCGTGCAGTGAGAAGAGCCATGTAAAGGTGTCCATAGCCTTGGCCAACAAGAATCTACTCAAGGATGATGAAAAAGCTGTTCTTCTCCTATTCTGTGAGATAATGGGCATTTTTTATGAAAATGATGAAAAAAGAAGCCCAAGATCAGTGCTACGCCTTTACAATATCTTCTTCAGACATGGCCAAGCCATCCATTAGGTTGCTCACTCCACCAAAGGAATTTACCCAGCGAAAGCTGTGCGGTATTTATTATCATGGTGCTGTCGATCATGCCCCACTGCTGTACAGGCTGGTCTGCCTCCGTTCCATCTGTGACTGGATCGAGGACATAACCAGAAAGTCCTGGAACCAGCACATAGAAGACCTTGTGCCGAATGCCTTCCTGCACATTCAAGCTGAAGATGCAATGGCAGCGGAGACAAACAGTCTGATAACCCTTGCAAACCAACAAAAGTAGATCTCCTATCTTGCAAAAGGTCATGCTAAGCAAATCAACTCAGTTTTCTCAAAAGGACTCATGACAGGCACATCTATCCAAGATAGGCGATTTTCTAAAACCTGGACCCGAGGTTTGGTGGAAGTGAGGGGAAACGGCTCTGTTGAATTTTTTTATGCAACGGGTCAACCAGACAGCCAAGCACAAGGGCCTCAACTTCATCCCTTCAGATCAAACAGCATCAGCAAGATCTGTCAGTACTTGGAGAAAACATGGAAAGAATGTGCCTGTCAGCCTGACCAGCTTTCAACTTACAAAATGAGGGATGAAGACGGCAAACTGTTAAAATTTACCACAGGGAGTCTGAACATGTAGTTCAGCAGGAAACACCAACACCGAAATTTTAGCTGTAGATGAGGTTCACACAGTGGAAACATGGTATGGTTTCTTTGTACAAATAGGAGATTATTAACTAAAGAAACTAAATGGTTCTTGGAAGAAACAAGCGCAAAGTTCACCAGAAATAATGTCAACATCGCCAAACAATTCATTAACTCATTTCCAGCAGGTTATGTGACCAGAGGTCGAAACCGACCCCACAGAAAAATGGTCGCTATAATTTGAATTTCTCATTTGATTTGTATTGATTGATGTGGGAGTTTATAAAAAGTAATAACTAATTTCAATTTTGTTCCTTTTCAGCCAGACTTTCGGGAAATGCTGCTGAGATGAAATAGTTTTTCGTTTTTTTCTTTTCGTTATGTAGTTAGAAGTTAAAGACGAAGACATTGTTAAACATCTTGAAGAGTTGGCTAGTTATTTGGAGACCAGACTCGCCAAAGTTGACGCGGTAAGTCTAAAGTCCGCAGTGTTTTCTTATTATTATCTGTCTTAAATATAATAAATCAAGCATTACTATTACAATATCTACTTAAAATTTCAGAACGGTCCCCAGCTGGATTTTGCTGAGAGATGGTAAGTTATCAATGCCAGATAATGAGGGAGTCGCTCATCGTACTCAAAGAAAATTTTGATACAGGCATTTAACGAAAATCCGTCGACACTGCTGGAAAGAGCCCCTTAACAATATAAAAATGACCAAGTTTTAAAGTCAGATTCTTGTTTCGTTATGTCGGAAAATTTTGTAGACTTTTGTATGACGACGTGAATGTTTATGTTGTTTGCATCCCACAAAATCAAAAAACTGTTCGCGAAAACAGGGCTCGAAATAACGGCCGATCATCGGACAATGACTGGACTGATTGGGGATTTGACCGGTCAAGCTTTTGTTTTTCCGGTCATGTTCACCGTTCAAATTCGATTAGATTGTTCTGAAATAAACTATAGTTTCCATGCTGTTCAGCTGTTTACAATCAGCAATACACTTCGTTTGTATTTACGGAACTTTGATTCGAAACCTTTCCTTACAAGTCGGTGTTCGCTCACTTCCGGTCTCAAATTAATGTTAGTGTGGTCCATTTCCTCCTGTATTCAAATTAGTTCCATGGCCCAGAATATAATAAAAGGATAATGTAAAGACTCCTTTGTCCAATACATGAACATGACATTTGATAGCCTGTCAGTATGCTGCCTTTTAAAACTATTCGATCAGTATGTTGTTTTCTATTTTCAGGAATAAAATGGTGAGATGTACCATAGAGTTTGCCACTGGCGACCTGCGCCAAGTCTGCCAGGTCAAAGATACCGGTAAGAACCAAACTTTAAATGTTTAAAAAACTACTGTCAGTGATACCATAAGAGGGTGACGTTTTTAAGGTGATTCCTCAGAAATAAAATCGACGAAGGATTTTCTTTTAAACTTTACTGATTGTAACATATCAAGTATTGTTTAGAAAAATGCAATAGAAGTGCTCTCGAAAAAGATGGGACGGGTTTAACTTTCCCTATTTAGTCCTGCAGTACTATCTTCCATGTGGCACTAAATTTTTGTGAGTTGCAATTAACTCCACTGTCGAAGTCATGTAAAGACTGATCATCATTTACACGTAATTTTGTTAAGAAAATGCCAGTGATAACTCGGGTGATAATATGGTATTACCGAACAAACGGAGCAATTAGCCACACTAGTAAGCAAGATGTAATTTTGTGACACTGATTAACGTGTTTCACATCCAATAATATTGAACTCAAGCGACTTACTGCAAATCGCAAAAATTAATTCCCAGCAAGAAAAACCAGTATTCCCCAATCGCAAAGGTTAGTTCCCGCAAAACACAAAAAACTCCCGCAAAAAATAATTGCCAAACGGTATTCACACGCGTTTTATTGGTTCAAGTTACATTTCGCGGTACACATGCAATGCATTTACCACAAGGAACAATGTGTGATTCATGGCAAAGACACACGGCCTCAAACGGCATTGACTCAAAAACCTTCCCTGCGTGCAAGATTTCATGCCTGCGAGTAATAGGCATGTGAGTTTAGCAGTAACCTTTTTTCTGACGAAGAATTTTTTTTAAAACTCTATTAACTAAAAAGAAGCATGCTCGTTGGGGGGGGGGGGGATTAGCCTGTTATTAATTTGGAGAATATAGCCTCAAAGGAACCCTATTTGGTTCATTCTGTGTGCGCGCCAGAAATTATGCGCAGTAGTGCAATGCAAACTGAGGGATCGCCATAAAAGTTGAAGACAAGGCAATGCCACGCTAGCAAAGAAAACCAAGAATTATTTTTCTCTTGGAAAAACATGCGATATTCAGTATGTGCTCACGTACATAGAATTTTTTCCCTTGTTTTAGGAACGCAAACCGAATAAACAAGAATTGAATCGTACCTAATAATACCTAATGATACCTAATAGTACCTCCAAAAATACTGTGAAAGTTAACTTTAATATTATCGATGTAAACACATACTTTGTGCAAATAAAAATATAGTTAACATTAAACATTGGGTACTCGGTTGTATTGTTTTTTTATTGTTAGTGAAAATTTTGAAAAACAAGAGGAACGGTGAAAAAAACGTGTGTTTCTACGCTCTTTCGATTTTTTCAAACTTTCAACTGTTTATTGTGATTTGTATTTGGTCTCGCCTTTTGGGATCACCAACATAGAGCATGCAACAAGAAATACAGTCGGACCTCTATTAAGATGCCACCCTCGGGACTTTGAAAACTGGCTGCTTAATGGAGGTTGGCCGTTTAATAGAAGTACAATTATATAAATTGGATAGAAATGGCAGTCAACGTAATTTTATTGCCTCTATATAGCAAAGCGCTTGTTCAAAAGTGAACATATGTGAAGATAAATGTAAAATCATTGAAACAAAAAATTAGGTGCCCTGTATTTGCGCATTTCAAGTCCGTGCAAAGTTCTAGCTCTAACACAGAGAGCATGTAGTCGATAAGTGCAGTATTTTTTAGTGTTGAGTATGTACAGAAAAATATGCAAATCTATGTAACAAAACATCAAGGAGATCAAGTCATTTGCCTTTCCGATAGATAGGGCAAGGTCCTGGTAACTTTGAAGCTGGGCAAAGTGTCGGAGTTGGGTGTAGCAAAACAGTGGGTGCTCTATCTATCTATTATCATGTTTATATAGCGCCGGATGTGAAAGACTTGCATGTGTATCGCGGCTTGTGACTTGTCATAGCTACTCCATCACTATTATATGGGTAGCTTGTACAGCCGTGTCCGGGAAATCGCTCGCCGGTATTTTCCCTCAAATAGGCTAGATGGCCCAATTCAACAAGTTGATTTGGGCATTGTGTAGATGTTTTGTGTTGTACGTGCTGTGCTGTGTTATTTTTTGTTTGTTTGCTTTTTTGCTTTGTTATATGTGTCATGCTAGTCAATTTACTTTCCCAAAAAACGTTCTTTTTTGTAAATATTTGTAAATTGAGTGTAAATATTTCTGAAGAGATCGTAGCCGGATCAGGCAATTTTAAATATTTGTTCCTGTTCTTAAATTTGAATCTTTTCCATAATTTAACAAGCACCAATTTCAGAATACCATTTTGTTAACATTTTAAACTTATTTCTGAAAAGGATCTTTTTTACCAATCGAAATAAATCAATACTAGTAAGCGAATGAAACTTCAAACGCGCTTGGCTTTTGGTTGGTTTAGCGAACATGGGAAGCAATGGGAAGCAATGCGAATGCATATGCGAGCAAAAAGTATTTTGCAACTGTGAATGGGCGCGTTGGTGATTTTTCAGGGGCACGTCTCTGTTGAAAACTAGTACTCCAGAGCTCAAAGGGCCAGGTTTTTCAAAGCACGATTAAGCTAACCCAGGATTAGCGTCAATTTTTAATTCAGTTAACTAATCAATGAAAAATTTTCTACAGACTTTTTGGCCTTCAGTTTCAACTTTGACTTGTCTTTACCTCTGGCTTAAATAAGTGTTTGAAAACGTTTTTAAACAAGAGAAATTAAATCCTCTTTTAACTTTTAATCCTGCATTAGCGCTAATCGGCTTTCGAACAACTGGGTCGAAACCAGCTTTTTGTCAATTTTAGATTTTTCTGCTTAGCTTTCAAAATCATAGAATATTGAATCCTTGTTGGTAAACATTTTGCATATAATAGAGCTTTTTGGGCCCAAAATGTGTTCGGGACTTTTGAGAAAAGCACTGCCTATTTTGCCACGCTCGAGTCTACGTGTCAGTCCGCTTGCTCTTGGTTCGGAGGACGCTTCATGTAGCACATAAAAGCAACTTTGCACTTTTCAACGGCCGAAAAAAAGTTGAGAATTGACCGGTTTTTGTGGTTACTAGAAACCTCTACGTCACTTTTATACTTTTCAAAGGTACGCAAGTTTTCGCAAGTAGTTCCAAACCAAATCTATATTTCGCGCGCCGTGTGTTAGTGAATGGTGATATTCTTCGAAAATTTACCATTACTAAAATAAGGCCGTTAATCGCGAACACGTAATATGCTTTTCTAAAGATTTTGACATGCAAACCAGTTTTCAGTCAACACAAAACGACAACGCTAGTTATCATTAACAGAATTTATTTTTTAATTATTTAGAAACGAAGAGGGAAGGGAACTCGGACAAAATGGTAAGAACGAAAGCAAAAGAAAGCAAGTAAAAAACACAAAGAAAGAAAGCTATAGAGAGGCAGTAAAAAAAGCTTAAAGTCAATCTTGTAAATAGCACCGATGAACCATCAACTGCTCTGCATAGCAGCGCAACGCTTGGCGCACTGCGCCACGGAATTAGTTATGTAAACGTGGCGAGAGTTATTAGGATAAGATTAGTATGTTTTGACCCACGCAACAGCTTTAAAGAGCAGGATTTAAAAGGCGACAATATGTTTCCTTTCAGTCACGGCATATCGAAATATAGAAATGTAGGGTACACATACATTTTGAGACATCTGTCATCTCCTCCCTTGGTGTCACTTTTGCGGCATAACAGCCTTGAGGTAGCAAAAGCAGAGTGGCAGAACTCCTTCGATTGTTTTGATATAAAGGACGCGTATGATCTTGAAACAGCCTTTTATCGCTAGTAATCAAAATGCGAAAGTAAAGAAAGAATAAAAGGAAAAAAAAAAGAACGAAGAAAAAAAAATCAAACGTGTGAGTCGAACTGATAAGTCATTAGCAACCCTGCACCGGAGCGCAACGCTTAGCGCATTGCGCCATACAATTCAATTTAAAAGACTGTGTGAACTTTAAGAATAAGTACCTTTGTTATTCATATCGACATTAGTTTGGAACGCTTTGATGATTTCATTCTTTGTTTCACGGAACAAAGAATTTAATGGGTTCTTTTGTTTCCGTTTTGAACAGAAGACGCCACCACGTTTTTTGACCCGTTTTTTCTCAAAAACTAAGCGGAAACCAGCAAAAAAAAGCTCAGAGCAGTGTTCTTTGGATAGATTGAAGGCCGCATGCGAAAATTCAGGCACTTTCGAGCAAAAAAAAAAAAAGACCGCGTAGTTAATCCACTAGCGTCTTCAATTTCTTTTTAAGAACTTTGAACATGAATGTATTGTTTTGAAGAAAAATAGTTTTTTTTTTAAATATGATCGATTTATTATGCAAATTAATATATATATTTCCTGGAAAGTTCTTGGTTTCTAGGATGAGACATTTTTTTGTGAGAAGCCCATTTTATACACATTCAAATGAGATGTTGTATGTAACACTGCTGTAAATAACCAGCAATATATAAAATAAAAATGTAACATGATCCAAATTTGCCTTTTTGGTGCCTGCTTGAAATGAGTTAACTACATGTATTTAGCTAACCTGTGATCAGGCTTTTTTTTAAGAGCGGACGAGGGGAGAGGAAAAAATTCCCATGAGAGACATAAAGGAATAATAGGGAGAGGGCATGATCTCAGGCTACTATTTAGCATGACACTGCAATCTTCACAGAAGGCGCTTTCAGTGATCAGTAACAAAAAAAAAGCTGGTAACACTGTCCTTGTGTTATTGTGGTGTCTGTGAGTAAAATACTCCAAAAAAAAATCTCTCATCTACTGGACCTTCACCTTTAACATACAACTGTACAGACCTGACTGCCAAAGTTTCATTGGAAAAAAAACGTTTTCTTTTACAGGGGTATAGGAAAGAAAGGAAAGGAAATCCAGCACTTTGTGTCAAATGGTGAGAGCTTGTCTTGTTTAGATGCACGCCGTAGATCTGGTGGTCCTCGCTTTGAAGCATGTCCATCCCGTGTTTGAAGGCTTCCTTTTCGAAGAGAGCGTCTGTAGTTCTGGTGTAGTATTTCCTTCTTTGTCACCACCTTCGTCGTGCCCTTTGCTTTTTTTATGTTTTTCTCATTTCCCAACAAGATTGAGTACATCTTCGAACGCAAGCACACAATCTTCGAGATTGGCATGCCAGCGCACTCGTCCTTCATTTTACCGATAACCTTCTCGTTCTTTTGGCTATGTAAGAAAATGGTCCTTTGGGAAGTCGCTCCTGTCGTAGAAGTCTATGTCGATCTTCATGTCTTTGTAGATATCCTCTGCCTTGATCTCTAGAAGCAGGGAATCTGTGTCGGTATAGAGAAGCTGGCATCCTGAGCCATATCTCAGATCCAGATGGAAGTAATAGAAGTCGTACATCAAAGTCTTGGAGAGATCCAGCACACACATGCCTGTGTAGACCGGTCTATTCATTTTGATCTTCTCTTTGTGCATCTGGATGCCAGCAAGAGTCTCTCTGAAGACTGAACCCCTTACGTAAAGCGGCTTGGCGATTAGCTTCTGGAGCTTGTCTGTCTCGTTCGCTCGAACAAGCCTTACATCGATACAATTTCCGAGGTTCTCCATCGTCTTGCCGAAGACTGAGTTGTTCATGAGCTTGAAGAAGTTCTTTTCAATGTCTGATGTGGCTTGCTTTCTGAGCTCGGTGTTCAGTCTTATATAGGGCTTCATCCAATCCTTCTGGTCGAAACCCAGCACCTTGTGCACTTTCTTCAGCTTCATCCTGAGATTGAGATACTGCTGGAGATTTCGGTAGTGAAGGACATAGTTGTTCTTGTCTTTCAAAGTGAGGAGCAGCTTATTTGTCCTGTCTTTCCTTAGATTCAACTCTCTCACAAGGGATCTTTGATACGGTGACATCCACTCGCTTGGAACTTTGAGGCATGTTTTCCTGAAGTTCTCATACACATCTGCAAGTAAAACGTCTGTTAGAAGGTAATAGTCGTGGTAATCCCCGAGATTCACGCATTCGAAGACATCCCACACTCGTTGTGCGTGCTCATAGTCTTCATCTGTGATGTGCTCCTTTTTGAGCTTGCTGTAGAAGGCCTCTTTCGGGGGTAAAGACTATTCTTCAAATCGCTTGAAAGAGTCCATGTGCTCGTAAGGATAGACACCCTTTCGGAGGAGAAGGCTTCTTTTTGCTGGATCCGTTTCGTGTTGTTTTAAGATCTCAAAATCTTCTGGCTTGTTTAATGCAACAAGGCTGTCCAAGCTTTGTTGGAAAAACTGGCAAATGTCTATGAATCTCAGCTTTCCCATGGAGAAAGAGAGGTACTTCTCCATGGTTGTGGGGATGCATTTCAAATCAGAACCAACCTCTGCAATTTGCTGCATCAGATGGTGAGCGTCGTAACCTTTCAAGTTATGAAAAACAACTGGGATGATGGTTTTCTTGGGTTTGATTCTGAAAAAACTTCTGTTGCAAGTGTTGGGGGCTGCATCGCGGTATTTCCCTGAAATATGACAATGATCTCTTACTGCGTCTCTTTAACATTCACGTAATAGAGGCTCGCCACAGAAGAAACAGTCATCTGGAATTTCTTCGTCTGGCTTTGGCAATCTTGGGTGCCACTTGTCGATGATATAGTTGCCACTGTGAGAAAACCTGGTTGAAGGCAGCGTTCTCAGGAATGACCCATGAAAAGGAAGCCATTCATGCCCTTTTAGACTGGTGGAATGCTGATGATTTGTACCTGGCTTGGTTACCTATTCTATGTGGTGAAAGATATTTGTCTGATGAAATCATAAATTTATTAACGCACAAGTTCTGTGACAAGGCAAATCAGTACAAAAAGGCATGCCAGGAGGTGTTTTGAGGAATGTGGTTGCAGGCATTTGCCTACATCATGACATGAACAGTGTTGTCACCATGTTCCTTCCCGTACATATGGTGGACGCTTGCCACTGGGGTCTGGCTATCTTTTCAGTGGAGGAACAAAGCATTTTATTTTATGACGGGTATCACTGTCCCATACCAGACAATCTGTGAAGCAACACCTTTGACATTCCTTCAATTATGTATAATACTACAGGAAACGAGAAGTATCACTCATCCAAATGGAACATCAAAAGATTTAAGGTTGCTATGCCAGATCAACCTCAAGCCAACGCAACTGGTTCTGGAAGCTGCGGAGTTGCAGTCATTTGCACAGTGCATGATATTTGTGCCGTTAGTACCACTAGTTTCACTTGGAAGTATAACGACTCCCCACATTTGCATGCAGAATTAATGGTGGAGCTTCTTAATCTTTCATAAATAACTCTCTTTTCCTTTTGGATTTCCAAATGCCCTTTAGCAGAATTCATGAGATTCAAATTACCTGTTAACAGATATGAGAAAAATAACAGAATCCTAGCTAGAAGACAACGTAACCACAAAATGTTCAGTTCCTCATACGATTTTGCTCAATTTTTGTCATGTGAATTATAGTAATAAAAGCAACAAATCCTGCGAATTTCAGCACTGTAATCGCATTTTGAGTGAAATAAATTCAACATTTAATGTTTAAATTTCATGCTAACAGAAATTTCTCCAGCCGCGGGCCTATTGTTCTCGCTATACTGCTTAGTCAAAGCGTTACTTAAACTCTATGGCAAACACAATTTATAGTCATACAGATAACAAGCACACTTTATGACAGAGATTTTCATGGGAGGGAACAAAGTTAAGAGAGCTAAAGGATCACCTTGACCTTTCCTATAAGCTTAATTTAAATCCCCATGTCAGAAATTTCAAACAGAACAGGTAATTTCTGATCGATTTTCTCAAAGGGGGCTCCCTCAAAACACACCTTAATGGACAGTAGAGTGGCTCATCTCCAGTGGCCACAATCACATCTGTGCGTGTTGGACATAAAGGGATAGTACATCAAGTAACAAATCAACAAAGAGTGCGAGAGTTTCATTAGGGTATCCAAACACCGAGAAACAGATGAAAGCACGAGGCCGCTTCGGACGAGTGCTTTTATTGTTTCAAGGTGTTTGGATACCCTGATGAAATCCGAAGCACGAGTTTTTGATCTGGCTTCTCAAATCAAACAATACCAAATTATTCAGTGTTAGTTTTTTGGCCTTTGTCCTTTTCAAATGCCGTCACATGCATAATTTTATTAAGCTTGTTGTATTTCGCCATTTGGCATGAGACCATGTGTGAAACAGAAGCATCTCAGTTTAGGGAGGCCTGAGCTGTCTGGAGATGAAAGTGGTGGTGAAGTAAAAAAAATTATGACAAAGAGATTTTCATGGGAGGGAACAAAGTTAAGAGAGCTAAAGAATCACATTGACCTTTCCTATAAGCTTAATTTAAATATCCATGTTAGAAATTTCAAACAAAACAGGTAATTTCTGATCGTTTTTCTCAAAGGGGGCTCCCTCAAAACACACCTTAATGGACAGTAAAGAGTGGCTCATCTCCAGTGGCCTCAATCACATCTGTGCGTGTTGGACATAAAAGGATAGTACATCAAGTAACAAATCAACAAAGAGTGCGAGAGTTTCATTAGGGTATCCAAACACCGAGAAACAGATGAAAGCACGAGGCCGCTTCGGACGAGTGCTTTTATTGTTTCAAGGTGTTTGAATACCCTGATGAAACCCAAAGCACGAGTTTTTGATCTGGCTTCTCAAATCAAACAATACCGAATTATTCAGTGTTAGTTTTTTGGCCTTTGTCCTTTTCAAATGCCGTCACATGCATAATTTTATTAAGCTTGTTGTATTTCGCCATTTGGTATGAAACCATGTGCGAAGCAGAAGCGTCTCAGTTTAGGGAGGCCAAAACGGTTGTCGAAGCAGAATATCTAGTCAATAAAGCTATTACCCCGTCAACGAAATATAAAAAACAAATGGGCAACATATCCATTTTCTACGAATGGCAAACTACTCGGACAGTTCAAGTTCCCATTCTCTGAGATTCGGGAGGAATGTTTAAGGACTATGATTTACACAAGATTATGTATCGAAGAATTGGACGTATTGGCTTAGCAAATTTGTCATGGACGTGGCCAAAAAGTCGGGAGAGAGATATCCACCGAAGACAGTTTATGGCATAAGATGCGGTATCTGACGCTTTCTAGAAGAGAAAAAAGGTGCTGAAGTATTAAATCCTCTTGATAATGGCGACCGAAGGTGAGAATAATGGTCCATTTTGTTTTTAAATTAAAATGTCCATGTCATGTTAAAGTTCCAGTTATAACACTCAGATTATTGTTTGGAAGGTTTACTGTTTCACCGAGCATTGGACACGTATTTAATGATTCATGTTAAGCTGTGTTTGAGTAATCTATGAATATGCAGATTAAGAACAATTTTATCACTAGTGATGAAACACTAAGTGATTTTCAACTGGTGTTTCATTGAGTTTCAAACTCATCCACCTGACCCGAATGGGGCGCTCTGGTTGGCTTATAACGTCATGAATTATTGATGAGTTTTAGAAAAGTGTGTTTTCAACTGGATTCATTAAGATGTTTTGAAACTTTACTTGCACATTATGCACTTGCCCATATTAGTTTTCACCCCCCACCCCCCCCTCCCCCTCCCCCCTCCCCCCCCCCCCAAAAAAAAATACAATTTATCACTGAAAATGTAATTGCCAAACTGGGTGAGTGATGTGCGATTTGTACTTACAGTACTGCTCAAATGTAAGTTACCACCATCTGGCGAGATGCCTCTCGTTTATTGAGTACTAACCTTAGCAAAAAACTGAGTTTGAGTATTCATCTTAGCAAAAAAAAATAATTTGAGTGTTCAACATAGGAAAATAATGATTTTAATCTGTGTTCCGTTCTAATGAGATTTTTTTACATTTAGATCCTTCGCTGCTGCCACCTTGATTCCCAACACCTAGTGTTTGCCACCAACCACCAACTTGAAGTTTTCAGCAAAGCAAAGAGCTGGTACATCGATGGAATGTTTAAGTTGTGCTGGCAACTGTTTAGCCAGCTGGTGTCCATAAATGCCTTTATACGCACAGACAATTACGTCAAACAAGTGCCATTGGTATATGCCCTAATGTCTAGCATAACCAAAAAAAGATTACACTTTAGTGTTTTGAGCTGTCCTGGATATGCTTCCTACCACACCTGCCGTGCAAAGAATTACGATCGACTTCGAGAAGGCACTCTGGTCAGCACTGTGAGAGCTACTACCAAGTATAGACATCATGGGTTGTGTATTCCACTGGACGCAAGCTCTGTGGAGAAAGGTATGTTAGTGAAACTTATCAGGACTGTCATCCAGTTGGTGTCTACTTTCAGTCCGTCAGAACCAACGAGGTAGAAGGGTGGCATAATGGCCTCAATTCACGTGCCCATGGCAAGTCTCAGCTGCCCTTCTATCTTCTACTACAGCTGCTTCACCAGGAAGCCAAACTTGCGTCACTTTAAATTCGCCTGGTGTCCCAGAAGGAACTGCAATGGCTCCAGAAGAAGTCCTACCAAAAGATGCAGGGGAAAATCTTCAACCTCTGGGACGAGTATCAGCAGAAGAAGAAGACGCCAAACAGCTGCTGCGAGCATGTGCCCACCTGTACAGCCTGGTTAAAGTCTGAAAGTCGGAATTCCTGAAACCCTGAAGATAAAAATCCTGTAGGTTGGGCGCTTGACATTGCACTTTACAGGTACTCCTCAACACGGCTCCTTTAGGAGCCACCAAGTGTAATAAAAGTCAAGACCAACATCTTAATTACTAGCATCTTAATTAACTTGCTTAAAATACATTTTCAACTTTTAGACCAAATAGTAACTATCTATCTTTTTCTTTTTCATTTTCTTTCCTAATTTTAATTTAATTTAATATTAGATATATGATATATATACATTTATCATTTCCTTTATAGGCTTTATTGTCAACCTGAACCCAACCGACTGAATTTTTTTTAAACTTTGCCAAAAGTTGCATCTTATCCTACTGATCAAAATTCGACAATAAAAAATGGGGTTCACCGAGTCATTTTTGAGTTATTAACACTTAAAGCTACAATTATGGGTGTTTTTAGCACGTTATACTGTTGCTATAGTAACATATTGTGTCACAAAAATGATAATGTATTCACCAATCATTGGGCATTCGTTTGATATCATGATTGTGGCATCAACTGATAAAGAGTGGTTATAATGACCCATCAAATTCTAAGTCTTGAAAAGTGCTGGAAACTGTTGGGAGCCACCTTAAGTCACAACTTAAGGCCCTGTCACACTATTGCGTATGAGAGAAACGTATGAGTTGCATATGAAAATTCATCAAATTGTGACAGTTACGACTTGGGCCTCACTGGGCCAAGATACTGTGAGTGAGACTGGAGCGAGGATTCGGGAATTGTATTACGACGAGCGAGTCACGTTCTGTTGATTTCTAATAAATTCGGTTGTTGTTCGCTTATTTCCGTCTTTACACTGGTGGCAGCGGTGCGATGGAAGACGATAGATGCAGACTGTTGTGGAAACAGGGCGAAGATGTCAAGAAATGGATTTTATGAGTCAAAACGTACGCCGCCGCACATGGGTGGAATAACAACAAGATGGCGGCGATGGCTGCGATCGGTCTCCCGGATGACAAGGTGGAGTTCTTATTGACTGTACCGGAGGAAGATCGAAAGGACTGGCCTAAACTAAAGAAAGCCATCATCAATGAATACCGCAAAGACCCGGCGTCCTCGAAACAGGCTTTTCTCGCTCGCATGCGACAGCCAGGCGAGTCATTCTTGGTCTATTTTGCTGTGTTGGAACGATTGTATCGGGATGCATTCGGAATCGAGGAAGGGACGGAACTAAACGAGCCATCACAGAAAGCAGTTACCTGGCAGTTTCTTCGAGGAGTTCCTCAACCGATATCTTCAAAATTGCAGTTAGATTACCCCGACGAATCATACACGAATCTGGCGAAACAAGCCTGTCGTATCGAAGAAGTCTTGGCTCGTACCCAGTCCCCTGCCGAACAGGTAGCTTCAGTTAAATCTACCGAGAATGATAGCCGGTTGGACGCACTTTGTAATGAACTGAGTGAACTTAAAGTTCTTCTCCAAGGTCAGTCTGTCACAGCATCTCAGGATTAAAATACGGTGGCGTCGAAACAGCCCACTACCAGCTCGTGGACACCTCTGAAATGTTATACTTGTGGATCTACATCACATTTACAAAGGAACTGTGACCGTGCCCCTCCCTTCCGTGGAAGAGGGCGCGGTAAGGGCCGTTTCTATCGTGGCGCTCCCCGTAGAAGGACCCAAGCACCTATCTGTTCTAACTGTGGAGGTTTGGGACATGTAGCCAATCAGTGTCCCTCTCCTCATTTAAACTGAACAATGCCAGTGCTATGGGGCCACCACTGGTGTCTAACTCTGCTGAAAGTGCCTCACAACGCCCTTGGACACAACGGCGCTCTACTCTACACGTGAACAGAAAAATTAAAAATGTGAAATGCACGTGGCTGCTGGATACTGGCTCTGATCAGCTCTAGACTACCCAGCATTGAGAAGTGGGGCCTCACCCCCCCACAGAGCATCCCGGCCGCAGCCAATGGAAGCCCCTCTACGCTGTGTGGGTGAGATTGTTACTAACATTGAGATAGGGCATGTCTCCAAACACAATGTTCGTTTGCTTGTTATACAAAACCTTAATCTACCTGCCATTCTAGGCATGGACACCCTGGAACAGTTCGGGTCCTTTGGCATTAACTGGACCCAACAAACACTTACTCTTGGTGATGCCAAGTTGATTTTAGAGAAACGTTCGCATGGGTCTGTGCTGGCCCCCGTTGTTGTTTCACTCATCTCAGATTATGTTATTCCACCCCGCTCACAATGCTTTGTACATGCTGGTACAACAGATTATGGACCATGTGACAAGGATGCTTTATTCTCCCCGTTTATGGACAAAATGGCTCGTTTAAATGTCTTGTTAGGAGCAAGTGTGGTCGCCGCAGGACCACAGAACCGAATACCGGTAACAGTCATGAACAACAGTGAAGTTCCTATTAAGCTGTTTGCGGGTACTAGAATTGGAGAACTCTCGCCAGTAAAGGTGGAAGAACAAACCCCTGAAGTTAGCAGCATTTCTGAAAGTCCGCCACCCCTTACCTACAGCACCGAAGAAAGGACCAGCGGCAGTTGACTTGGATTCTTGTGAGGTGACGGCGTCTGAGAAACAGGAGCTCAAACATCTTTTGGATGAGTACCGAGATGTTTTCGCAAATAATGACTCAGAAGTTGGTCACACCGAGAAAGCTCAGTTTTACATCCATACAAAGACTCAAGTTCCTGTTGCTGTAAAGCTTCGCCGAACACCATTGTCCCTTCGTTCAGAGGTCAATCAACAGATCAAAAACATGGAGGAGCGCGGTGTTATTGAGCCCTCCACCTCACCCTATTCCGCGCCTATTCTACTTGTACCCAAAGCAGATGGTTCCTATCGGTTCTGTGCAGACTTCCGGGCATTGAATGATGCTACCATTACCGAAGTCTTTCCTCTGCCTTCAGTTCGCAAATGCTTGGATTCACTACATGGCTCTAACCTGTTCACTACTTTAGATCTGTACAGTGGCTACTGGCAGATCCCGATTGCTAAAGGGCATCGTCGTAAGACAGCCTTCTCCACGGAAGCTGGTCATTGGCAGTTCTGTGTGATGCCATTTGGGGTGAAAAATGCCCCGGCTGTTTTCGCTCGTCTCATGGCAGATATTATGAACGGATTACAGTGGAATGGAATTGCTGTCTATCTGGATGACATTATTATTGATGGGAAAACCTTTCGCGAACACTATGATCTGTTGAAGGAAGTCTTGAACGTCTACGTGGAGCAGGTTTAACTGTCAAGTCTAGTAAGGTGTCGTTGTGTCGAAAGAAACTTCTGTTCCTGGGTCATCAAATTTCAGCGAAAGGAGTTGAGCATGATCCTGCCAAACTGACTGTTATTCCTAATTGGCCACGCCCCCAGAACACTAAAGAACTCTGTGCCTTCCTTGGTCTGTGCAATTACTATAGTGAGTTCATCCCTAATCTTCAGCAGCGTGCTTTCGTTCTCAACCAGTTGACAGGAAAATCGCAATTTAGCTGGTCCCTAGAAAGGGAAGCTGCCTTCAATGACTTGAAGTTTGCATTAACTTCCAGTGATGTCTTGCTTCAATTCCCTGATTTGTCTAAACCCTTTGAACTGAGCACCGATGCCTCTGACAACGGCATAGGTTGTGTTTAGAATAACATGTAGAGGTTTTTTAACGTCTCTGCTGAATCATCCTCCCCAGTACTTCTCTCAGATGGCTTGTGGAAAAGCCTGCCAAAATGCTTGACACCAAATTCTATGAGTCCTTCCTCTGTGGCCTCTCCTTGGCCTCTTCAGGTCGATCAAGAACTTCGGTGGTGGATATAGAGTCCTCTTTCCTCGCACCACTTACTAAAAAAGGAAGATTAGAAGAAAAGTTGAAACTGTGGTGGGCAGCATCGACACACGGTGTTCAGTCTAGGGAGAGATATTGAGCGAGATGATCGCACAGTGCTGCCTTTTTCAGTGATAGGGTACCTTTGATGGAAAGAAGACAGTCTGCAGCATATCTGATAAAATGACAAAAGACCATGGTATCTGTCGAACCTTTAAAATTGTATTTTTAATCAAAATTGTCACAAGCGTAATATCACGTTTTGACTTTTTTCTTGCAGTACTACTTTGATGCTAGCTTTGTTATTTGTTATTCCTGTTTATAAATGTGATGACGAAACTGATCCTGGCAACTATAGACCAATCTCTCTTTTATCTAACTTTAATTGTACACTGTATATTTGAGAAAGTGATGTTTAAACGTCTCAAAGCTTTTTTTTGATAAACATGACGTTATCTTCAAAAAGCAATATGGTTTTCGTGATAAACATTCCACACAGCACGCCATTCTTGGTATTGTAAATACTATACATAGCAACATGGACAAGCGACTGTTCACATGTGAAATTTTCATAGCCTTAAAAAAAGCTTTTGATACAGTAGACCACACAATTTTATTAAATACATTATGGAATTCGAGGGATTACTAATGACTGGTTTTCATCTTACTTATCCAGGCGTATTCAAACTACTGAAGTAAATTCATGTATATCCAAAAAACAAATAGTCCCATATCGAGTTCCCCAGGGCTCTGTATTAGGCCCTCTGCTGTTCTTAATACACATAAACGATATTTTCAATTCTTCAAAAAAGTTTGACTTTTATTTATTTGCTGATGATACGAATATGCTTTATGCTGATAAAAATTTAAAGTTTCTGGAGACGACCATTAACAGAGAACTTAAATTATTTTGTCAATGGCTGGATGCAAATAAAGTAACTCTGAATGTAAAAAAGTCAAATTACGTTATTTTTTTCGCCCTCGTCAAAAAAAATCAATTATCACATTACTTTAATGGTGACTGATAATAGTATAAATGGATATACTACACTTGAATGTAAAGATTATGTTAAATATCTGGGTGTATTAATTGATAATCACCTATCCTGGAAATATCATATTGATTACATAGCATCCAAACTTAGCAAAGTCATTGGGGTTATAGCTCGTTTGAGACATTTCGTTCCATTTTATACCTTATATAGCATTTATCAGTCTTTAATGTTTCCTTATTTGTCACATGGTCTGGTTGTCGGGGGTCAGGCTCCACAATCACATTTGAATAAAATATTAGTGCTTCAAAAACGTGCTTTACGTATAATGCATTTTTCTAACCCCAGGGCTCATGCAGTCCCTTTGTTTGTTTCTGCAAACATTTTACCTCTAAATTTGTGCTGTACTTTGAGACAGTGTCGAATTATTGCAATTTTGGAGCAAAAGTATGGAATTGCCTTCTGCTTGAAATATGTAGACTCCCGAGAACTGCTTTTAAACAAAAAATTCGACATCTCCTCTTTCTAATTTTCGACGCCGAAGACAGTTATGTTGACTCGCCCACTCTGTTGAATAAAATAGTGAAGCAGTAGCTATAACTGAAATCTACGATATTGAGTAAACCATAATATAATTAATAAGTTCTTCTTTTCAGTCATATTACTAGGAGCTAATGTTAATTTTTGTTCTTATTTTTGACAACCCGCCTCGATTAGCTATGCTAACTGTGGGTTGTCAATGTTGAAAATATTGTTATATTAATAATGAAATAAAATTGTTGTTGTTGTTGTTGGCATTACCTTCGCTGTACATGCCAGAAAACTTCATTAAAAAAAACCTGGAGAAGGAGCCTTCATTACATCGGAGATGTTCCAGCAGTTAAGAAGCGTCAACAGCAGCAAAGGCTTGTGACTCTGGTGCAGACAAATTTGACAATAATGTTGAAGACTCTTTGCAGAGCAGTTTCGAGGAAGTAATGGATCTTTAGAATTAGAGGTTTTTTAACGTCTTTGCTGAATCATCCTCCCCAGTACTTCTCTCAGATGGCTTGTGGAAAAGCCTGCCAAAATGCTTGACACCAAATTCTATGAGTCCTTCCTCTGTGGCCTCTCCTTTGTCCTCTTCAGGTCGATCAAGAACTTCGGTGGTGGATATAGAGTCCTCTTTCCTCGCACCACTTACTAAAAAAGGAAGATTAGAAGAAAAGTTGAAACTGTGGTGGGCAGCATCGACACACTGTGTTCAGTCTAGGGAGAGATATTGAGCGAGATGATCGCACAGTGCTGCCTTTTTCAGTGATAGGGTACCTTTGATGGAAAGAAGACAGTCTGCAGCATATCTGATAAAATGACAAAAGACCATGGTATCTGTCGAACCTTTAAAATTGTATTTTTAATCAAAATTGTCACAAGCGTAATATCACGTTTTGACTTTTTTCTTGCAGTACTACTTTGATGCTAGCTTTGTTATTTGTTATTCCTGTTTATAAATGTGATGACGAAACTGATCCTGGCAACTATAGACCAATCTCTCTTTTATCTAACTTTAATTGTACACTGTATATTTGAGAAAGTGATGTTTAAACGTCTCAAAGCTTTTTTTTGATAAACATGACGTTATCTTCAAAAAGCAATATGGTTTTCGTGATAAACATTCCACACAGCACGCCATTCTTGGTATTGTAAATACTATACATAGCAACATGGACAAGCGACTGTTCACATGTGAAATTTTCATAGCCTTAAAAAAAGCTTTTGATACAGTAGACCACACAATTTTATTAAATACATTATGGAATTCGAGGGATTACTAATGACTGGTTTTCATCTTACTTATCCAGGCGTATTCAAACTACTGAAGTAAATTCATGTATATCCAAAAAACAAATAGTCCCATATCGAGTTCCCCAGGGCTCTGTATTAGGCCCTCTGCTGTTCTTAATACACATAAACGATATTTTCAATTCTTCAAAAAAGTTTGACTTTTATTTATTTGCTGATGATACGAATATGCTTTATGCTGATAAAAATTTAAAGTTTCTGGAGACGACCATTAACAGAGAACTTAAATTATTTTGTCAATGGCTGGATGCAAATAAAGTAACTCTGAATGTAAAAAAGTCAAATTACGTTATTTTTTTCGCCCTCGTCAAAAAAAATCAATTATCACATTACTTTAATGGTGACTGATAATAGTATAAATGGATATACTACACTTGAATGTAAAGATTATGTTAAATATCTGGGTGTATTAATTGATAATCACCTATCCTGGAAATATCATATTGATTACATAGCATCCAAACTTAGCAAAGTCATTGGGGTTATAGCTCGTTTGAGACATTTCGTTCCATTTTATACCTTATATAGCATTTATCAGTCTTTAATGTTTCCTTATTTGTCACATGGTCTGGTTGTCGGGGGTCAGGCTCCACAATCACATTTGAATAAAATATTAGTGCTTCAAAAACGTGCTTTACGTATAATGCATTTTTCTAACCCCAGGGCTCATGCAGTCCCTTTGTTTGTTTCTGCAAACATTTTACCTCTAAATTTGTGCTGTACTTTGAGACAGTGTCGAATTATTGCAATTTTGGAGCAAAAGTATGGAATTGCCTTCTGCTTGAAATATGTAGACTCCCGAGAACTGCTTTTAAACAAAAAATTCGACATCTCCTCTTTCTAATTTTCGACGCCGAAGACAGTTATGTTGACTCGCCCACTCTGTTGAATAAAATAGTGAAGCAGTAGCTATAACTGAAATCTACGATATTGAGTAAACCATAATATAATTAATAAGTTCTTCTTTTCAGTCATATTACTAGGAGCTAATGTTAATTTTTGTTCTTATTTTTGACAACCCGCCTCGATTAGCTATGCTAACTGTGGGTTGTCAATGTTGAAAATATTGTTATATTAATAATGAAATAAAATTGTTGTTGTTGTTGTTGGCATTACCTTCGCTGTACATGCCAGAAAACTTCATTAAAAAAAACCTGGAGAAGGAGCCTTCATTACATCGGAGATGTTCCAGCAGTTAAGAAGCGTCAACAGCAGCAAAGGCTTGTGACTCTGGTGCAGACAAATTTGACAATAATGTTGAAGACTCTTTGCAGAGCAGTTTCGAGGAAGTAATGGATCTTTAGAATTAGAGGTTTTTTAACGTCTTTGCTGAATCATCCTCCCCAGTACTTCTCTCAGATGGCTTGTGGAAAAGCCTGCCAAAATGCTTGACACCAAATTCTATGAGTCCTTCCTCTGTGGCCTCTCCTTTGTCCTCTTCAGGTCGATCAAGAACTTCGGTGGTGGATATAGAGTCCTCTTTCCTCGCACCACTTACTAAAAAAGGAAGATTAGAAGAAAAGTTGAAACTGTGGTGGGCAGCATCGACACACTGTGTTCAGTCTAGGGAGAGATATTGAGCGAGATGATCGCACAGTGCTGCCTTTTTCAGTGATAGGGTACCTTTGATGGAAAGAAGACAGTCTGCAGCATATTTGATAAAATGACAAAAGACCATGGTATCTGTCGAACCTTTAAAATTGTATTTTTAATCAAAATTGTCACAAGCGTAATATTATCACGTTTTGACTTTTTTCTTGCAGTACTACTTTGATGCTAGCTTTGTTATTTGTTATTCCTGTTTATAAATGTGATGACGAAACTGATCCTGGCAACTATAGACCAATCTCTCTTTTATCTAACTTTAATTGTACACTGTATATTTGAGAAAGTGATGTTTAAACGTCTCAAAGCTTTTTTTTGATAAACATGACGTTATCTTCAAAACGCAATATGGTTTTCGTGATAAACATTCCACACAGCACGCCATTCTTGATATTGTAAATACTATACAAAGCAACATGGACAAGCGACTGTTCACATGTGAAATTTTCATAGCCTTAAAAAAACGCTTTTGATACAGTAGACCACACAATTTTATTAAATACATCATGGAATTCGAGGGATTACTAATGACTGGTTTTCATCTTACTTATCCAGGCGTATTCAAACTACTGAAGTAAATTCATGTATATCCAAAAATCAAATAGTCCCATATGGAGTTCCCCAGGGCTCTTTATTAGGCCCTCTGCTGTTCTTAATATACATAAACGATATTTTCAATTCTTCAAAAAAGTTTGACTTTTATTTATTTGCTGATGATACGAATATGCTTTATGCTGATAAAAATTTAAAGTTTCTGGAGACGACCATTAACAGAGAACTTAAATAATTTTGTCAATGGCTGGATGCAAATAAAGTAACTCTGAATGTAAAAAAGTCAAATTACGTTATTTTTTTCGCCCTCGTCAAAAAAAATCAATTATCACATTACTTTAATGGTGACTGATAATAGTATAAATGGATATACTACACTTGAATGTAAAGATTATGTTAAATATCTGGGTGTATTAATTGATAATCACCTATCCTGGAAATATCATATTGATTACATAGCATCCAAACTTAGCAAAGTCATTGGGGTTATAGCTCGTTTGAGACATTTCGTTCCATTTTATACCTTATATAGCATTTATCAGTCTTTAATGTTTCCTTATTTGTCACATGGTCTGGTTGTCTGGGGTCAGGCTCCACAATCACATTTGAATAAAATATTAGTGCTTCAAAAACGTGCTTTACGTATAATGCATTTTTCTAACCCCAGGGCTCATGCAGTCCCTTTGTTTGTTTCTGCAAACATTTTACCTCTAAATTTGTGCTGTACTTTGAGACAGTGTCGAATTATTGCAATTTTGGAGCAAAAGTATGGAATTGCCTTCTGCTTGAAATATGTGACCCTCCATAGGAAAACACGTCTTATCAACAAAAGCGTTTTTTGGGGGGTTTCAGGTCACTTGGAAACCCTTTGGAAACCCGGTTTCGGAGGGTTTGAAACCCTTTGGAAACCCTTTGGAAACCCTTTGGAAACCCTTTGGAAACCCGTTGGAAACCCTTTGGAAACCCGTTGGAAACCCTTTGGAAACCCTTTGGAAACCCTTTGGAAACCCTTTGGAAACCCGTTGGAAACCCGTTGGAAACCCTTTGGAAACCCGTTCGAAACCCTTTGGAAACGCTTTGTAAAAATCTTTTTTGTAGCCGTCGCTTTGTAACAACTGTGTAAATCTCGCTTTGCTAACACTTAAACAATCCTTGCAAATTCGTGGCTATTTAAATAGTAAAATGAAACAAAAAATTTTTCAAGTTACGCGCTTTAAATCACCGTGAGACCGCTGTCGCGACAGCATTGAGAAAAAAAAAACCTTTTCCGAAGGTTCGAATTTCGGCATTGTTTCCTAATGTTTTCGTCTTTTACATTAGGGCTGTTGTGCAATCAAAAGTTGTGCATTTCAAAACGTTCGCTCCCTGTTCGATTGTGTTCAGAATGTAAAGCCTGCCGCACACTTGCTTGAAATCACGTGAGCTTGCCATGCAATTTTATTGGCTAATCGATTCATTTGGCTCAGCCAGATTCTCGCGGCGCCCGCACACGATGAGGAATTTGTCTCGTGAGGCAAAAAATATCAAACACGTCAGATATTTGCCTCACGACCTCGCGAGGCGAAAACCTCACCAAAAATCCAGCGCACACTTGCGGAAACAGCTGAGCTAACTGCCTCGCGAGGAATTTTGCTCAGCACTTTCCTCAAGTGTGCGGCAGGCTTAAATAAACCAAAATCACGGCAGCAAGACCGTTTCCCGTGTCTCAGAATAATTTCTTGTGTATTGCTTTTTTTGTCATTCTGCTTTCGACAGTTTTCCTAAAGTTTTTCAATTGAAATAAGGGCTATTAATTCATTGGAATGTCTATCTTTACGCTTTCAATTTCGCTAGCTATTCAATTCTGTTTAGAATGTAAATAAACCAAACGCAGTGGCTATTCGTAAGGCACCCGTACGCGGACGGACTTCGATTTGCTATTCGTACGGGAGTCCAAAACTTTCGTCAATTTTCGACGTTATTCTTCACTTTTGTTGTTCCACAATATTAAATGTTCGTTTAGTTTTACAAAGCGCTTCTGGTAAGCGATGTTGATTTGGCTCAGACTAATTTGCCGAGTCTCTGAACACTACGCGAGCGACTCATTTCGTGACACTTCGAAAGTTTTCGCATCAAATAACATGAAAGGATACTCCCGTAAGGCCAACTTCGATTTGCTATTCGTACGTGTTAAACATATACCCGTGTCTCAGTTTTCATTTAAAATTAGGGCTGAAGTTAATTCATTGAAAAGTTTCTCTAACGCTTTCAATTTCAGAATGTAAATAAACCAAAATCACGGCAGCGAGACCGCCCATGTTTTGACACGCGTGTTAAACATAAACAATAAATTTCTTATGTATTGTTTCTTTTGTCATTCGAAGTTCGAATTCTGCTTTCGAAAGTTTTCTTTAAGGTTTCGGCTTATTGAAATTATGGCCGTTGTTAATTCATACTAAGGTTTCGCTTTTCAAGTTTTTGGCTATGCGCATTCGATTATGATCAAAATAATTTACAGTCAATAAATTATAGACAAACCAAAACCGAGATGACATTTTAATGCAAATTCATGGTTTTGGTGCCACTAAATCCTTATACAAGTAGTTCTTCCTTTCTAAATCCAGGCCTGCTGGATTTATAATAGGAGGAAGTGTATAAGGTGGAAATTTTGTTGGATCTTTAAGCAAGTCAAACTCCTCTTCTTTGGAATCAACATAGCGCTTACAGAACACCCGGCCCGGCGAGTCTTTACTGAAGCGAAAATGATGATAGCCCTTTACTCCTGGGAGTTTCTTGAAGTATTGATCAAGAAAACTAGCCCAGTTGTATGTTGGAACGATAACTGTACCGTCGTGAAGCCCGCAGAGTTGTGCGACATTCACGACTGTGACAGTTGAGTTGTCGATTGCACGAGCTAACTCAAATAGATCCGAAATGAAAGTTTTCCTTACTGCCTGCTTAGCTAAGCAGGCAGTAAGAGTACACCAGTCAGGATTATTATCTTCAGATTATCATTAAATTTCGCAACCAAGAATGTAGCTGATGCATTTTCTCTTTAAGCTAGCAATTTTAATTTAGAGTAAACATCAAAATAGCGTGCTAAAAAATATATTTCGGCCCACAAATTAATTCTGAAACTTGATGTGTTCGCGCTCATCGGGCCGTTAATTTTTCGATTTTGCGTGAGTTTGAAAACGGCGGGTTTAGAAACAGTTTTTATTAAACAGATTTCGACGAACTGTAGTTTATGCTTGTTACATTTTTTGGCTTGCACTCTCACTAGGGGAAAATGTTTTAGAAGTTTTCATTAAACCATAAGGTACGCGCGGCGGAGGCGGGCCAGTTCATTTCATTGACTGTTCCGGTTTTATTGTAATAGTAAACAAAAGATACGGAGTTGAAAAGAAAACATTGTGAAAAGGTCAAAATCAAAGGCTGTAAAGAAATATCACTGCAATCAAAACCACAACGTTTTTATTCGAACCAATTTACAAGCAGCTATTTATGAACGTTGTATCTCAGTTCAGAATCGAACCACTTTTGTCCTTCACGCCGTGGTGTTTTAGGTTACAGTCACGCAAACCAGAGAAAACAGAGTACACCAGTCAGGATTATTATATTCAGATTATCATTAAATTTCGCAACCAAGAATGTAGCTGATGCATTTTTTCTTTAAGCTAGCAATTTTAATTTAGAATAAACATCAAAATAGCGTGCTAAAAAATATTTTTCGGCCCACAAATTAATTCTGAAACTTGATGCGTTCGCGCACATCCGGCCGTTAATTTTTCGATTTTGCGTGAGTTTGAAAACGGCGGGTTTAGAAACAATTTTTAACAGATTTCGACGAACTGTAGTTTATGCTTGTTACATTTTTTGGCTTGGATTCCCACTAGGGGCAAATTGTTTAAAGTTTTCATTAGAAACCATAAGGTTCGCGCGGCGGAGGCGGGCCAGTTCATTTCATTGACTGTTCCGGTTTACTGTAATAGTAAACAAAAGATACGGAGTTGAAAAGAAAACATTGTGAAAAGGTCAAAAATCAAAGGCTGTAAAGAAATATCGCAGCAATCAAAACCACAACGTTTTTATTCGAAACAAATTCCAAGCAGCTATTTATGAACGTTGTATCTCGGTTCAGAATCGAACCACTTTTGTTGAACACGCCGTGGTGTGTTAAGGTTACAGTCACGCAAACTAGAGAAAACAGAGTACACCAGTCCTGGGATTATTATCATTAAATTTCGCAACCAAGAATGCAGCTGATGCATTTTTTCTTTAACGTAGCAATATTAATTTAGAGCATAAACATCAAAATAGCGTGCTAAAAATATTTTTCAACCCACAAATTAATTCTGAAACCTGATGCGTTCGCGCTCACCCGGCCGTGAATTTTATAATCTTGCGTGAGTTTCATCTGTCCGAAAGTTATTTGTCCGAGAGAGCACACAACGCGATTTTTTAAAGTTTTAACGCTGACGTGAACATAAATGGGCTTCAATATTTTTACACAGAAATTAGTTGGAACAACACGTTGCAGGTAATTTTCATTACGTCTTCTTAGTTAAACCGTCGTTGTGGTTCTTGTACGTATGGAAGGTTTCGTATAGCTTTCAACGAGTTTGCAATCTTTTCGGAAGCGCTTGGACACTTTAGAAACGCTTTAGAAACCCTTTGAAACGCTTTAGAAACCCTTTGAAACGCTTTAGAAACCCTTTGAAACGCTTTAGAAACCCTTTGAAACGCTTTAGAAACCCTTTGGAAACCCTTTGGAAACCCTTTGGAAACCCGTTCGAAACCCTTTTGAAACCCTTTGGAAACCCTTTGGAAACCCTTTGGAAACCCTTTGGAAACCCTTTGGAAACCCTTTGGAAACCCTTTGGAAACCCTTTGGAAACCCTTTGGAAACCCGGTTTCAGGGGGTTTGAAACCCTTTGGAAACCCTTTTGAAACCCGGTTTGACAAAATTACAATGTTTGATAAGACGTGTTTTCGTATGGAGGGTCACATATGTAGACTCCCGAGAACTGCTTTTAAACAAAAAATTCGAGATCTCTTTCGAATTTTCGACGTCGAAGACAGTTATGTTGACTCGTCCACTCTGTTGAATAAAATAGTGAAGCAGTAGCTATAACTGAAATCTACGATATTGAGTAAACCATAATATAATTAATAAGTTCTTCTTTTCAGTCATATTACTAGGAGCTAATGTTAATTTTTGTTCTTATTTTTGACAACCCGCCTCGATTAGCTATGCTAACTGTGGGTTGTCAATGTTGAAAATATTGTTATTAATATTAATAATGAAATAAAATAGTTGTTGTTGTTGGCATTACCTTCGCTGTACATGCCAGAAAACTTCATTAAAAAAAACCTGGAGAAGGAGCCTTCATTACATCGGAGATGTTCCAGCAGTTAAGAAGCGTCAACAGCAGCAAAGGCTTGTGACTCTGGTGCAGACAAATTTGACAATAATGTTGAAGACTCTTTGCAGAGCAGTTTCGAGGAAGTAATGGATCTTTAGAATTAGAGGTTTTTTAACGTCTTTGCTGAATCATCCTCCCCAGAACTTCTCTCAGATGGCTTGTGGAAAAGCCTGCCAAAATGCTTGACACCAAATTCTAGGAGTCCTTCCTCTGTGGCCTCTCCTTTGTCCTCTTCAGGTCGATCAAGAACTTCTGTGGTGGATATAGAGTCCTCTTTCCTCACACCACTTACTAAAAAAGGAAGATTAGAAGAAAAGTTGAAACTGTGGTGGGCAGCATCGACACACGGTGTTCAGTCTAGGGAGAGATATTGAGCGAGATGATCGCACAGTGCTGCCTTTTTCAGTGATAGGGTACCTTTGATGGAAAGAAGACAGTCTGCAGCATATTTGATAAAATGACAAAAGACCATGGTATCTGTTGAACCTTTAAAATTGTATTTTTAATCGAAATTGTCACAAGGGTAACATTTTCACGTTTTGACTTTTTTCTTGCAGTACTACTTTGATGCTAGCTTTGTTATTTCTTTTTTTATGGTTTATTTTTTGCTTGTTGCTGAATTGGTTTATAAGTGTAATAAATATCTGGTCATGTTATGTACATATAATTATGTTAGGGGGTCAGAGATTAAGCCTAATAGCAAATGTTCTTTAAGGCGAATGGGTTTCCTTTCAAGTTTAAGCGGGGAAGTTTGAGTTAACAGCTCTAGTTTAAATTAGCCAATAGTAAATGACTGTAAAAATAGGGTCAAATGTAGGGGAAAATAGGAGTTAGGGGAGTTCAAGTTTACCAAGTTTACCAAGTTTACCAAGTTTACCAAGTTTGAGTTACCAGCACAATGAAGTTCAGTAATGCCTTCATGATCGCCAAAATCTGCCAGACTCAAACTACCACATGCTCTGGCACAATTTGTGAGGGAACAAGTATCTTTTCCCGACATAGGGCAGTTATGGCTCTACTGGTTACATGTAGAAAGCTTTAAAGCTGTAGGATTAATATGTAATTGTGTCTAAAGTTGACTACTACCCTTCAAACTAGTCTAGGATGGGATGACCCCTCTACCAGAAGGAAGAAAGTCAAAACTGTAATCAATCAAATCAATCAAAGAAACTCAAAACTGTAATCAATCAAACTAGGGAGTACCTTTAAGGCCTGTTTACACCGTTCAGCACAGACTATTAACTTAGAGACAAGGAAAACATATTCTGTCTGTCCAAGCCCCATACAGTTTTTTTGCTACAGTGGGGCACTGTTGTGGAATAATCTTCCACAGAATGTCAGAGCCATTAGATCTTATAAAAAGTTTAACAACGAAATCAATCGCCTTATGTCCACCTAAAACTCCCACATGCCAAACATGTAAACCAGTTTTTATCTTTCTTTGTAACTGATGTTTACACCGTGTTTAAATAAAGTTATGCATGTATGTAGATTAGAAACAACTGAAATATGGTCTGTTGTAGTTTCAGGGGCATCCGTGATGACCTAGCATTTCTCTTGGAGGAATATTTGTGTGCGCTCCATTGTGAGCTCTGCAACACTAAGCAGCTGCTAACTTCATTGGGATTATTTGTCTATAAAGTTGATTCTCTGCAAGAGTGTGATGAAGAATTGTCACAATATGGACCAGAGAATTTAACAGCCGAATCAATGTGAAGCTAAAAGAAGGCCAGGAGTCTGCTGTGGAGAGGCAAAACATTCAGGTTTCATCATTTTCAGGTGATACTGCCATATTTGATTAAACTCAAACACTAAATACTGCAAATCAGTCTACAGACCAGCTAATTAAACTAAAAAATCCTAGAAATGAGACAAGAGACCTGTAGACCTCAATCATGCGTTGGCCATGTTAAGTCCCATGTTGAGTCCCTTAACTCATTCTCAAGTTTTTCATTGTGAGGCTATGCTAAATGACAATCATGCGATAAAGGTCCGATGAACCAGCCAATGTTTAAAATATAGTTTTCAGTTTAACCTTTTATTCCCAGAGTGAAGTAGTTCAAGTCATTTTCTAAGGGTCTCCTTTCCCTCGGGGCTTACAGGTGGTGCACACCCGAGCTCGTGAGGTGAAGTGACTGATTTTTTTTAAGAACCAGCCATTGTCAAAATTATAGTTTTCAGTTTAACGTTTTATTCTCAGAGTGAAGTAGTTTAAGTCAATTTGTAGAGTCTCCTATCCTCTGAGCTTACAGGCGGCAGACCTGAGCTCCTGAGGTGAAGAGAGAGCCTTTTATTTTTTTTTATGAACAAGTCAATGTTAAAATTATAGTTTTCAGTTTGTCAACCTTTTATTCTCAGTGAAGTAGTTTAAGTCAATTTGTAAGGGTCTCCTCTCCCTCGAGGCTTACGGCAGCACGCCCAAGCTGCTGAGGTGAAGAGAGACTTTTTATGTATATTTTTTTAATACAAATCAGCTATCATATTAAGTAATTATTTTGAATTTGACCTTTTTTTCTCATCATGAAGTATTATGGGCGAATTATTAAGGTTCTCTCCTTTGTAAGTAACAGAATGTATTAAATAAGTTCCCTTCTGCTAAGATAACATTTAGTCTTTCTTTTTGAAAGCTTCCAAAAATATGTGGAGTTTTAAGAATAACAGTAATATGCCACAGGGAATGTAACATTTCAAAAGATTGTTTTTGCAAAGTCATCTTTCTAAAGAAAAACGTTCTTAAGAATAAATTTAGGTGCAAGCTTTAGTTCATAAAGATACCTTCTTGATAAAAAAGCATATTAAACGTTTTCCATGATTCGTGGTTGAAAAAAGCTCAGACCACCAAATTAGTTCTATTTTGCACATGTTGTGCCCTTCACCTTCACCCTGTTCATTCAACCGAATCGGCCGACAAATACTAATCTTAAAATTGACCACCTGTGAAATGAAAACAAAGCGCTCACAACAACTGTGCAGGTTCTCAACAGCTTTCTTGGTAAAAATATAGCTTCTCGTTCAACTTCCACCTCTCTGCCTCCCCTTTTGCCAAATACTAGCACCTCTGATCAGTTTTATGACCTTCCTTCGAAACTGCAAGAATGTAAAAAACAAAGTAGCAGCCAGAGGAGATGGCGTAATAAGAAATTGAACGCCACTCAGCCATCAACGAATTCCATCAGTCCTGACTCCGTCAATCCAGTTGCTACCCCTTTACAATCATCTAATGCTAATGCTTCAGTAAAGAAGTTGTGTTTATCACTGGGGATTCTATGATCCAACACGTCTGTGGATGGGACCTGTAAACAACCGAGAAGCATGTTGCTGTTAAATCTTTTTCAGGAGCTTGTAATGAGGATAATTTGAAGCCTCTCGTAAGAAAAGATCCTTGTGAAATTATTTAACATGTTGGAACCAATTACATCAAGGATGAGGGCTTTGTAACCTAGAGCGCTTTCCATTTGGGCAAAATTTTTGGGTTATCGTATTGTAAGTAGAGTAAGTACCGTAGTCTATTGTATTGTAAATATCGTATTGTAAGTAGAATAAGTATCGTAGTCCTTTGTATTGTAATTATCATAATGTAAGTAGTGTAAGTATTGTAGTGTTTGTATTTTTTGTTGTTTGTTGATTGAATAAATGTTATTATTAAAAAAAAAAAAAAAAAAAAAAAAAAAAATTTTTGGGTTAAATGGAAAAGCCTTTTTCCATCCAGCCATAGAGCCTCGTTTTCAATTCTAAACTTGCAATCTCATTGGTAGATCAAAAACCTCAGGTGAAGGTCAAGAAGCCAAGCCAGTTGTGCCAGTACTTTGTGACAATTTCGATGAAGAAATTGAAACTTTGCTGAACAGCGAAACTAATTTTGACCTTTTGGTAATAGCAGCAGTTTGTTGCTGTTTCGTCAAAAGAAGTATGAACAGAGTTCAAAACTATTTTGAATCTACAGTGCGTAGTTATTATGGGGACGAGTTTTCGGCGCATTTTTGGATGACTCGCACTACCGCCGAGCTGCTGACAATAGAAGTGATGCAAACTGGAAAAATACCTACAGGCAACCTTTTCGGTAGGCCTACAATCCGTCCTGAAAAACAAGTTTTGATTTACCTATGGTCAATGGCAACCCAAGAGAGTACTCGAGAAATTGCCGATAGATTTGTTTCGAGGACTGTGCTTTAAGTAATGAAATCAGTGTCGGGTCTGAAGAACAGATACATTAGATGGCCAAACAGTAATTATAAAATGTGGTTTTATGCACATGCCTTCCACATACAAATGTTGAGGAAGAAAAACAAACGGGTAAGGGTGTGCAAGAGTAAAGATGCCACTGAAGTAGCAAATATCGACAACGAAGTAAAGATTTATGGAATTATAACTAAATTGTGCATCATATGAATTTTTTTAACAGAAAGAGGTCAGAAACAAGCTGAAAAGATGCTATAAGCAGTATTAAAATTATTTATTTACTTTTTCTTTATACGCATATTTTTAAATGTGTCTTTTATAAATTATGTAGAAGCAAGATATGTTTAATATTAAATTTAAACAACATCCGCACAATATACATGTAATGTTGCGTGGATGACTTTGGGCTTTAACTTGTCGCTATTGTTTGAAAACAAAGATTTGTGGAAATTTATACAGTAAAATATTATAGAATTTTTTCACTTTAATATTTCTTCTATGTTTTGAAATTATGCTTTTTATGACTTTTACTTGGGGTACCAAAACATTGTTTTTGACCACTGTTTTTGAGTCATAGAATTTTGATAAAGCATTGTTTCCTTTTGTTTTATGTCATCTGTGTCGGTTACACAAAGTAAAGCCTTTTTCACAGACATGAAGGAGATCAGATATAAATTCTTGAATTGCCACTGCTGTTAGTGAGAGTTATTTCCTGAGTACTGAATATCAAAATAAAAATTATGTCCATGACTGAATGCAAATGAGATGCATGCTCTTTGTGAAGGGCATCATAAAGTGACCTCGTTGATTAAAGTTCACCAAATTATAGATGTAACTCTGTCTGATATGAAGTAATATGAAAATGATAAATAACTATGCAGACAAACACTAATGTATTTAAAAAAATACTTGCGTTCAATCCTGGACATAACTATAGTAGAGGAGGTTACATATTTCATGATGTTTACAGTGTTTTCAAATATGTACATAAAAAAAGGTTTTGGTTATATTAAGATATTGGAACAATGTACCAGATAGACGTTTGAGGCAGGTAATTTTGGACAGCATTTGACTCGACCTGAAGTTGCTTTTTTGATTAATTTTACTACCAGAGAGCATGTCATACTCTCATATGTTCCAGTTTTAAATTAAACATATATATAAATATATTCCAGTTAGCTTGCAGGAATTTTTTTGGGAAATTGTTACCCCCCCCCCCCCCCCCCCCCTCCCTCTCTGTTCTTGAGGAGTTGACTTGTCTACTGAGAACAAATCCTTTGCCGCATTTTGTAAAGATTTGATACCATTATCTCCAAAGAAAAATGTTTCTAGTACAATGCCATTTGTAAAGTATAACATATTTGTAAAGTTCAAGTGAAATACTAATAATAAACTGAAAGGCATTTCATTCTTCAAGCTTCTCTTTCTTCATTGACTTGGGAGAACTTTGTTGATATAGCATCATGTACCCCCAAATATTTTCCATATCAAAATAGAATCAAATACCACCTTGGGAATATCCCATGCTACTTTCGAATAAATGGAACCATTAGTTGAAACAGAAAAATTACTTATTGACACTGAATTGCCAAGTGTTTTAAATACTGTCTTAATTGGATTTATCCAAAAAGCATATGTGGAAAGAACGTTTCAGTTTCAGACAAAGCAGGATTGGATTATTGCCTATTTTCGCTTTACTTTCTATGTGCACCAACGTTTATATTTTTAACTTGGGCAACCATACAACCTATTCCATCAAGGTGTAATGCACCTCTTTCAGACCACAGTATTTCCAGTACAGTACTTGCACGAGCAATGAAGGCGGTGAAGCAATACTGACAGACCACATGAGCATTTCCAGTAGTCACACAAGTAATATAATACTGGTAAGGGTGCAGACAAAGCATTATCATTTTACTGCTATGTTAAAGGCCACAGAATTTAAATAATGTTAACTATGAAGCAACAGATCAGACTTTGCTCTTACCTGTTTGAAGAAATTACGGAAAATGATGATTTACGTTGAAAGATACAAATGCTCAAAAGCTTAGAGGTGGTTTTTGTTGTTTGCAAAAAGGCATACAAAATGTCAGCATTCAGATGTTTTATTCTCCTCCAAATCTGATGAAAAGTGCACCAAAATTGCAGGAAATGTCATTTAAGACGACTCAATTTGAGGCATGCAAGCAGTTCTTTGGGGCATGATGACTCAAATAATGGCTGTTTACGAGACTAGTCCAGGATATCATAAAACAGTGAGTTAGTTTCAACAAACGTTTTGCTCAGAATATGATGATACTGAAGTGCTCTTTGATAGGGCATTTCTTACAAGTTTACTTATTGTGTCCTATTATAATTTCTAGCCATTATAAACTTATGCCCAATGTACATGGGAACGTCCCACCAGCTTATGTGTGCCGCACCTCACTACCCGGCATAGTCAATCGAACTCAATCAAACTCAATCGAACTCAATCCGTTGATTGAGTTCGATTGAGTTCGGCAATCGAACGAAATTGAACTCACCAAAATGGGAAAAAATCAATCGAACCAAATCGAACCCGTGATTTATGTAAAACAGGCGTTGAAAATTGATAACCAGATCTTGGAATTGTTTCAGCTTGAAGTGTAGCGCACGTGTTTTTACTAAATATATGAGACAAAAATGGCTTCAGATGCGCTGTGGAATGTGACCATCAAATGTGTAATAAAAGGCTACCAGGAATGCCGCTTTGACGTCGAGGACGGCGAGGTTTTCAAGGTTTTGAAGAAAATAGGTGACATCGGATTTCAAACCAGCGGGGACAATTGGGTCACCTTCAACGCGTTCAACTGGTTGCCTCCTTGTGGCCCATAAATGCATCGATGACTTGGTAAGTAAAGATCCAACCGAAACATCAAAACCGGGAATAAACCGATATATATATTGCCCCGAGTATTGTGCAAGCCTTATGAAAGCAAAACTTATGCTAGCATACTTTTTACTTGTAGTAGAGTCTGTGGGCCGCCATTTGATGATCCTAAAGGTCGCTGGAGACAAGGAGGTGGTATCAATGTTCCAGTCATACTGACGTTTTCAACACGCCGAGCTGTAGCATTGAATGTAAAGGAAAGCGTGATGCAGAATGGCTTAGCTGTGACCCTTTCAAGGGATGATGAACCAGCCGGGGAGGAAATAAACTCGAGAAGCGCTGACCAGTGATATGACTCGGGAGATTACAATTTATTGGACTCTTAAAATTGAAGCTGTACTTTGCATTATTTTAATGTGAATGAGACTTATAACAAATGTAACAACGTAGTATTAGATAATCCTTGATAATAAAGCTTTTTTCACTGGCAACTTTTGTTCACTATAACGAGATTTTCACACGTGTAGCTCAAATTCTTAAAATTCCCTAACCGTGTTCACAGGAAGTGTCCTGTTAACTTTTAACTTGAATTGAAACGAAACAGAAACTTGGCTAAAAATCTAAAGCTACGTCAAAAAAGTCATGGTTCAAGAAAATCTCAATTAAGAGGATATATATTTTCTTCAATTTTTTGCTTCCTCTCCAGCCTCTTCGGATGTCCCCGACGTCTTGGAGAACTGGCCTGGTTGGTAAATTCCTGTCTTTTGCCTGTTTCTGTGGTTTTGGAACCACACTTCTACCTGCCAATAAGAGAGATGGCAAACTAATTAAATGTATTTTGGGAATGTTGCGTAATTTAACGGGGAATTTATGATATGCGCGAACAAGGCAAGCACATATTTTCGGAGTTACGACAATGAGTCTGTGCCAGGGGAAACTGTTTTTAATAGCATCAATCTTTTTAACCTCGGTTATTTCTACACCTGTAATTGAGAATATTATTAGTCAGCTTAGCCAACAGGGTTTTGGAAATGACATTGTTTCTTCGGAAAACTACCAGAGATCGCTAACATGCGTAAAATGCAAAGCGAGTTTTACTTTCGGCCCTGGACAGGGTCCTTGGACTTTAAAAAGGCATGCAGGGTTGGAAAGCCATAAACGCTTGGCTGCCTGGACAATCAGTAAAGACTACAATGTTGTTTCGCTTCGACGGTCTGGTAAGTGATGTAAATACAGTAAAAAATTCAATAGACCCGGGAATAGAACATTTAATTTACCTGGCGCTGTTCAAGCTTGACGGTTTTGCAGATTTGGTGCAATGTACTTTTTTCTGGCCATCCATTACAGTTGACGAAAACGCCGTCAAGCAACACCGTTTGCCACTTTTCTAAAGTCACTGGCGATTTCCTCTTTTTCGGTGGCTCTAATTCTGCAGCGTTGGCTGGAGCAGCGCGCTTTGCCCTCTTTTTATTACTGGCTTTATCGAGAAATTCTTTCTGAGCATTCTTATCCTGTAAAAAGCTGTGCATTTTCAGCCACGCTTCTTTGGCGAAGCCTCTTGGAAGCGAACTGGGTGGGTGATTCAGCATATCCGCAAAAGTTGATTTAGATCTGTTGATGTATTTAGCAAACTCTACACGAGCAACGCCTTTACTCTCCAACCACCGGTCCAATTTACTAGCGATCTCTTTTGGTGTTGGTTCCTTTGCTTTCCCTTCTTCTGAATCACTCAATTCAACGACAGCTGATGGGCTCTTTGCATTCGAGTGGTCTTTCCTTCCCGTGCTTTCCACGTGGTTTTCTTCACTTGTATTTCCAGGGTCTGTCACACTATGCTGTTCATCGGCAACATGAATTTCGAAATCTATATTTTGCCTTAGCCCATTAAGAGCCTCCAACAACGCTTCTTTCTTGCCTTCATCGACTCTTATTTGTATAGAAGACATTTTTACTGAATTCAACACGCAAAGAAACTGAAAATGTCTGACTGCCGCAAATATCCAGGTAAAAGAGATCGTTTTACCTCTTTCACAACAATAACAATACCATAATTATCTTTAGGGCCAGGGGGCATCGCTGCTTTCTTCAAGCCGACACAATCAAAACCACCGGAAATGAGAAAAAGGCGAGAAAAAGAAACAGGAATGTGTGCTCCGATCGCATTCAGCAATGAAAGTATTACACGTCAGGATACATGTACATTGGTGATATTGTCCGTGAGCAAGATTTGTCAAACGGACTTTATCTCAAAGGTAAGAGTTTTCGCCGGATTTGATCACATTTTTTATCCCACCCACACTTTTTTTATCATTTTAACAATTAGAATACAAGAAGCGATAACGCCATCCCTGACTTAAAAGCCAAATTTGCGATAAATAGTTTTTGCAATTGCCGGAAAAATAATTTTAGTTGTTCAGTAACAGCGTCTAAAATTCTTGGTGTTAATCTCCAGGGGCTGAAAAGAAAAAATGAAGATATGGAAGTGGATAAAGGAAGGGCGTTGGCAAATGCTTTCATTTCTATGGAGGACTTGTTTCGGGAACAGAAGGAAAGAGCGGATAAAGAGAACGATTATGTTGTCACCCTTTGTAATGCAGCCGGCAGGGCTAAAGAAAAAGAAAAAGATCGCCAAGCAGAGGTTATTGCTAGTTCTGCTGTTGCTACAGCGGTTAAATTTCAAGATGAGTTGAGATCAATTAGTCACCCATTTAATGATTTTTTTCGAAACGAACTAGAAAAGCTGCATCTTGAAAAGTTGAAATTTATTGAGAGCCTCGTCTATGAAGAGAGGGCAGCCCTACAGCGTGCAAACGAATTAATAATAGACATTTCCACACCGCTTTGCAAGCACTTTGCTGCGAAAGAGGTCGTTTACGAGATATTGTTCTTAAAGGAAAAAGCCCAATTTAAAGATTTACCACCTGTTCATCCAACAGTTCAGCGATTTGCAGATATCGTGTCAAACCTTGAAAAGGACGAAGTAACCAAAAACCTTATTGATCTTATAAATGATATGGTGACAAACAAGGGCATCACCACGAAAAAACAATGGTCTGACAGCAGCAAGTCCTTGTTTGCCCTCATATTAGACTATGAAGGACCAGCGCTTTTAAATCAGATTCGTGAGAGGATTGGCGGTCCATCGCTGTCTACATTATGTAAAATAGTTCGACTGCCATACCTTATTCCACAGAGATTGGAACCGTCTTCGTTTACACGTGCCCGAGAGTTTTTTAATCGCTTAGGTGTGCAAGGCCCGTTTGTTTTAGGAGTTGACGCTACCCTGATTATTCCATCACTGAAAATTCGTGGCAACAAAATTTATGGTCTTGCACAGGAGCACGATATGATCGTGCGAACTGCGGATGATATCATCAAGGTTGTAGGAGATAAAACGCTCCAGAAAGCTAAGCTGGTGAATGCTTTTATATTGGCTCCAGTGTACTTCTCTGAGCCGATTTATGTCCTCGCCCTCAGTCCTGTAAAAATCGGTGAAACCGCAGATACTGTAGCAAACTGGTATAACCAAGCAATTCAAATGGCTCTTGAGAATAACATTCACATCATTGGTGTCGGAGCAGATGGAGATTCTAAGTTCAGAAAATTTTATTTGCAGACATACTCAAAAAACAAATTGGCGGGAAATAGCATAACGCTAGAATACGAGGGTTTTGATTTTGCAGGAGAAATTAAACGAATTGATGGCCACTTTACAGCTACGGTGATGCAGCCTGATTGGAAGCACTTAATCAAAAAGTGGCGCAACCAACTGTTAAACACAAGAAAGATTTTAATCACGGGCGATACTGTAGTTCTCCTTGAATACCTGATGGAGATATACGAAACTTTCAAACTAGAATCTGGATTGTGGAAATCGGACGTATTTGTTCGCGACAAACAAAATGTGGACGCTGCAATCCGAATTTTGCAACCTAAAGTAAACGCTTGTCTTGCTAAATCGAATGAAGGGGTAACAGAAGGTTTGAGAGTGTACCTGTCCATAGGATTTTCATTGCTTCGATGTTTTTCTGATAAGTCCCTTGCACCTAAAGAAAGAGCAAGGCTAGCTTGGCAGCCAGTTATTTTCCTTAGACTTTGGAAGAAATGGGTTCTTTTCCAGCAGTACGATACCGATAAACACTTTATCTCTGACCAGACTTACACAGACACTATTCTCGCGGAACATTCAGTAATCTTGAACATGTTAATATTTGCCAAGTATTTTCCAGATGTGCCATTCTGTCCCTGGTTTTTCGGTTCAGACTCGTGCGAAGTTCTGTTTTCATATCTTCGTGCTTTTACGAAAGGGAAAAATAACTATAGTTTCCTGGAAATGTTGGATATTGCTGGAAGAGTTATTAGACTTATGGAACTAAAACACAAGGAACGAACCAAGTCATCTGCCGTGCAACGTGAGGTCACTTGGTCGGCTAATCTTCAGCAAGATATCGTTGAAGGTATGAAAAAAGCCGAGAAAGAGGTTTTGAAGACGATGGAGGAAATGGGTATGATTCCAGGATTACGAGCAGCTAACGTAGTGTATCAAAACCAGCGAACTGGAGAAATAATGATGCTTAACTCTGCCTCCACTGCATTTGTGTCAAACACATCATTTTTTCCCGATGAAGAGAACATCGCGACATTTGAAGAGCTTTTTGACCTAGATAATAACGTTTTATTGGATCATCTTCAGAAGGACAGTACTACAACCATTGAACAAATTGCAGAGATAATCGCAGATACTCAAGGGACAGAAGAGCAGGAGGGGGAAGAACTGGACGAGGGCGATCCACGGAATTGCGAGTTTCATAAAGTAGGAACTTGCAAATTTCTTCAACGGGGATTTGTCGAGCCTGCAATGACTCACTGGATAGGCTGTGAGTTTCCAAATTGTTACAAATGGTGGCATGAATTATGCCTAGGTATTAAATTCCAAAACAGTGAGGAAAGAAATAGGTATTCTTTCATTTGTCCAAAGCATGACTGCAACCCGGAAGAATTATTCAGTACCCAAAAAACCAAGGCAACACGAGAAGACAAATCAGTTCTTTATGGAAGCGGCGATGCCTTCGCACAATCAAGTGAACATCATAAGGAAAGGCAAAAACAAAACAGGGAGAGAAATAAAGAGCAATACGTGGAATATAAAGGTGAAGTGTACCACATTTCAAACTTCCTTTCTCTTCAAATAGGAAAAGCATATGTACCATCAAGTGGACGCCTCTCCAAGTGGATGTCGACATCCAGGTGTGATTTCTACGATTCTATCGAAAGTCGTTTAAATTCCGACAAAGCAGACTTTACCCTGAGAAATTTTGTTGCGCTCTTCGTCCCAGGCATTGGACTGACTGTAGGACAAGTTACCCGTATTATCAGAACGCTGAAGGCTTCGACTTCATTTCCCCTACTTCATGTGGACAAAGACAGTTCAAAGTTACCGGGTATAACGGAAGTTGGTATATTGGTTTTTGATGGAGAGAACGAAGAGTCTGAATATCCTCCTAGAATCTTCAAGAAAACTGGCAGATATATTTGGTGCAATAGGAGAGAATGTGTTCTTGTCCTCAATGGAGAGGCAGATAATAGTCGATTCGTTATGACAGAAGATCACAGGTTCATTGCAGAAAGGTTACCTGCACTAATAGCTGCAGAGTCAAAACGTGCTAAACAAGAGGAGAAAGAAAAGCAAGAAAAAATTCGTAAAATAAAGGCTGGTGATCCCAAAGATATGACTTTCATATTACTGCGCGCAGTACTTTTGGAGATGGGTGTGCCATTTAGATCAAGCGAGGGCAAGGCAAAATTAATTGAAAAGGTAAAGCAGGCCAGACAGTTGCAAAATAACACTAATGAAAATAATTGTCTTGTCGCAGTTACATCTGCGGATACAGTAAATCAACAAATGGAGGACCAACTTGAGGTTACAGAGAACACAAGGAACATTGTTTACTCATCTGACTCATCTTCAATAATTAGACTCTTACGAGCGCGGGCCAATATAACTCTTGAAACACAAGAAATTGATATACACGAACATGTTATGATTTACTTTGATTTTGACCTGAGAAGAAAAATAATTTTACTATTACATTTAATATTTATCCTTTCTCTATTGGAAGTGCGATGCGCCGAAACGTCCAATATACTGGCGCTCGTCCACCTCTTGCTCTCTTGGTCATTGTTAATTGTTTATGATGAATTTGAAAAAATCATGTGTATCGTTAGCAAGATATTTTTTATAATCATTTATCTATTGCATGCAGTTGCATGTGTCGCTGTTGGCAACTTGCTTGTGTTTTTTCATAACAGTTATTCGAATTGTGTTGCCGCAGCTGTAAATTAGCTAAACAGGAAAGGTTCTGTTCTGTTTTTTTTTTTTTGTTCTGTTCTGTTTTAATTGTGGTTTCTGTTATCAAATAAATTGTAAAAAGAAACACAAGAAAAAACTGCTTTGACGGACTTGATTTTTTGCTTTGTATAGGTTAAGCAGAGCCACATCGAACGCAAACCATTTAATTGTGTTCAATTGAGTTCGTTTGAGTTCGATTGAGTTCGATTTTCGAACCAAATCGAACTCAATCAACGGATTGAGTTCGATTGAGTTCGATTTGTTCGATTGAATTCGATTTGTTCGGAAATCGAACTCACTGAAAGTCTGGTGTTCGATTTCGTTCGATTGCCGAACTCAATCGAACTCAATCAACGGATTGAGTTCGATTGAGTTCGATTGAGTTCGATTTTCGAACGTTCGATTGACTATGCCGGGTCACTACAAAGGCATTTTCGAGGGTCATTAGAAAGGTGGAAGTAAATGGTTCCTAAGCTAAGTTTGCAATAGTGCAATATAAAGCTCCAGCTAATACAAACCAGATGTCCCTGAGAGCCATATTATCGCACAAAACCAAGTGTGTTAAAGAAGGCAAAGAACGCCGCCCAAGCAAACGATCAAGCAAACGATCGACCCAAGCGAATCATAAGTTCCATTGAACAAGAAGCTGGTGGGGCTGTGAACGTGAGTTCCCCCAGCAACATCATAAGGAACCGAGAGCAAGCATAAAATGTGTGCGAAAATATAGAGGGACGACAATGCAGTAGAAACACAGGCCCTTCTCGGAGCCCAGACTTCATTAAACTGATGAACCTAATGCAGCATGAAGACTTCCTCAGCGACATTTGTTTTGGAGTGAAATCAAGGAAACGTAAAGCATATGGCTCCAAATTAAACACGTTTGCCATGACAGACACTCAGAAGCGATAGATGAAGACACACTGTTCAGGGGATAACCAGAATAGCAGGAATCGACACGACCTACAATATGGGTCCTTTTTATGTCACCACGCTAACATTCCCCCACTCTATGTTTGTTTATCCGAGCCAATCCAGCAAGCACCCCAATACACTAGATGGCATGATGACAAGTGTGACAAAGTAAAGGGAGGATTTGAGTACCTCAATGACCTATGTATCACTCATAAATGTAATAAATGACTAACCATAAATGTAATAAATTTTTAACCATAAATGTAATAATCTGACTCACCATAAATGTAATACATGTTAACCACAAATGTAATAACCTGGATACCAATAAAAAAAATACGATTTTTAAAGACCGTTTATATGGTTGGTGTACACGCAAATTCAACAGAATAGCTTCTAAGTATATAAAAAAGATTGCCGAGAGTTAGCATCAACAGGGACACATGCCTTGATTGGCAAAGAATGAGGAAAATTATAAAGGACTACGAGAAAAGTACTGGACTTGTGTTAGCGTTAAAAGAGAACATAAACAGCAAAAACTGGATAAATGCTTGGATAAATGCTTGGAGTAGGTACATGGGTATAGGTGAAATACATTGTTTGGAAAAAAGAGAAGAAAAACTGACAGATGGTAGCTATTACATAACTGACTACCTGAGTATTGTGTGTGTTCGGTTTTGTTCAGTATTACTGGGTTTTGAGGTTTGGTGCAATAATGTTGTCGGTTACGAACATTTCATTGTTTCATAATCTTTCAGGAAACTGCGTTATCGTTGTGTTATACTTAATGGGTAAATCAAGTCCTTAAGGCTGGTTCTCATATAATTGCTCCGGTCATCCCAAACTTCAATAGCGCCATCGTAACCTGGGTCCAACATGTTTTGGGCATGAGAATTGTAAAAAAAAATGGCGGAGGCTGTTAAAGCAGAGTTAAACTTCGGAGTTGTCGCCATTTTGAAACTTGTAGAGCTATGAATACTGGAAAATAATATTGCATTCTGGGGTAGATTTGGGTCGCCTCAGTCGTCCCATTTGCCTGAGAGTAGTTCTCATATGATCATCCCCGATTTTTCACAATCGTTCTAGTCGTCTGGATAGAACACAGTTCTATCCAAGCGAACGCGATCGTCCCAGCCGTCCGGGTCGTTTGCGATCCTCCTGGGTCATCTCAGAAGTGTTCTTATATAATTGTCCCGCTCGTATGTGCACTTTTTGAAATGACTTGGATGACCGGGATGGTCATTGAGAACCAGCCTTTATGGTCAAAACTTTTGCAGACAGTCAGAAGTCCGTTCTTGAAAAGGGACAGACAGAGTCGAGTCGATCATAATTAAATTTTGTAACTTTCAGAGAAACAAAAGAAATAAAAAACAACTCCAACAGTTTTTTTAACAAGGGATATCAGGTCATCTAAAATCCTTAAACACAGACCCGCGCTATAAAAGGAACCTTGGCCTGGCCAAGCCGCCAGTCATTTCACACTTGACACCGAACTGTCAACATCACGTGCATCCGCTCGCCAATGGAGAACCGTTACCGGCGCGCAATTCAAATTTGGCAAGCTAAAATATTATATTCATGCTAAAAGGTGCATAAATTCAAATAATGTTAATAGTATTATTTTCGTGAAAGATAAATTCTATACAAGATTGAGCTGGTGAAGGTAGAATTAGACCAATTTTTTGGGGCAACGGTCTTCCTCCGTGTTGCTCGCAGTGTTAGCCATCTTTGATTAGCCGTTGAAGCAGTGATGGTGTGACAAAGGGGGCGGAGCTATCCCTTTTATAGCGCGGATCCATGTTTAAGGTATTGAGGGGTATGATTTTGGACAAATGTCAATATTTCAAGGTTGCTCCCCTTATCATTGAGTTTAAAGCACTGAGGTTGTGTGTATCGTGGTCTTCCTTCATCAGTTTCAAACCTTAAGTATCATGACGCGGAATGTTCCATTTCAAAGTGCTGAAACGAGGTTAACAAAAATCAAAATTTTGTAAATTTCACCTTTTGTAAACGGTTCATTGCTATGTACATACATGTATAATAGTAATATCTTCAAACCAAGGTTGTTGAGAGTGGGACGCTTTGCTTGCCGAGAAGAAACTCCTAAAGCGGCATTTGTACTGTTGAAAACTGCACAAAACACTCTCTCATTTACGTTTATCTGAGGCTTTCCAGAAGTAAAAGACCAAAAATATGTTAAGTGACCATGAAGTTGTTAAGCGGATTTTCATAATTGACTGCAGTTGGTATTGGCAGTTGGAAGCTTGCTACATAATGATTCAAATGCGGTTGACTTTTTTTGTCAGTTGCAAAAGGCTGTTACTTTAAGTGGGCCTCCCAAAGGAATGTCTTTGGCAATGGATGGAGCAAACACCAACGGAAACAGGTCAAATGAACATAACAAAATGTGTGGGTTCTTGTTGAAACAATGGACGACACCTCGCAAATTTGTATTGTTCATGTGACTTGTTCGTACACCTTGGACCAATTTGACTCTTTTCTACAACTACATGGATGATTATTTTTAGGGAAAGAAGACAATTTTGGCATTTTATAGTAAAATAATATGTGACCCTTCATACAAAAACACGTCTTATCAATTTAGTGAAATTGGGTTTTAAAAGGAATTCCAAAGGGTTTCTAAAGCGTTTCTAAAGTGCTGAAGCGTTTCTAAGAGGGTTTGCAAATTCATTTAAAGTTGTACGAAGCCTTTCGTATGTACAAGAACCACAACGACAGAATAACTTAGAAGACATAATGAAAATTACCTGTTCCAACTAATTTCTGTGTAAAAATATCGAAGTCCATTATGTTAACGTCAACGTTAAAACTTTAAAAAAATCGTGGCGTGTGCTCTCTAGGGCATTACTTTCGGACAGATGAAACTCATGCAAAATTAAGAAATTCACGGCCGGGTGAGCATGAACGCGTCAAGTTTCAGTATTAATTTGTGGGCCAAGAGATATTGTCAGCACACTATTTTCATGTTTACTGGTGTGCTTAGTTTTCTCTGGTTTGCACGACTGTAACCTAAATACACCATGCCGTGTTCGACAAAAGTGGTTTGATTTTGAACCAAGATACAACATTCATAAATAGCTGCTTGCAAATTGGTTAGAATAAAAACATTGTGATTTTGATTGCAGCCATATGGTTTACAGCCTTTGATTTTTAACCTTTTCACAAAGTTTTTTTTTTAACTTCGCATCTTTAGTTTACTGTTACAGTAATAACTGCATGTTACAGCATCTTACAAAAACTTGGCTAATGGTGACCAAGAAAACCTAAAAGCTTTCTCTTCAAAATGCAAGGTATTCTCGGTACCCGGGCTCACTGTGCAGAGTGCAACGATCTCTTTAAAATGCAAAAGGTTAAAAAGCAGCGGAAGGAGAAACAAATGGGTAAACACCCAAAACGCAATAAACGGCCTGAAAATGGACCCAGACCGGTCTCACTTTGTCTCAATATATTTATTTACAGGTAAAACTGAGCCTCGATTGGCAACACATGTTCTCCAGTTCATCTTCCTGAGTGATGGTGGATTTAGATTTCCACTTGCACAGTTTCCTTCAGGAGAATGTTCGCCAAGTGACCTATACTTTAACTTTTGGAAAGGTGTCAGAAAAATGCTTGTGTTTGGATTTGTGTAAGTGACTTCTTTATTCCACCGTGATAATTTCAGCTGCAACCTGGAAAAAATATATTTGCAACGAACATCAAACGGATGTCAAGTTTTGATTTAATAATGCAAAAATTAGGGAAGAACACAAGAATTGCCGATGTCCATGTCTATTTAAAATAGTCAGCAAAACCCCACCATACAACCACTTTGTTATTTCAGCTATTTTGGTTTGCCTTGTTATTGCCTCTTGTATGTTGTATTTAACCATTAAGATTCTACTGTAAATGTAAATGGTACGGTTTAGTGACTTACCAAATTAATGTTTGAGCATGCTAAGGATGTCTCTGGTATGTATCTAGATTGGTGTTGGTACATCTAGATTGTAAACAAAATTAGAAAATCAGACAAAAAATTACATTTATTCAATGATTACAATATGGCCAATGCAAACAATAGTTCTTGCACATGATGCAAATAACCTATCAGAAAATGCAAACCATTAAAAACCATAAAAATATGTTTTTTTTCCTTTTTTGTCTCTTCAATATCTTAGAATTTACTGGTGTATTATGGATGGTGCCAATCTCAACAAGCAATTTATCAAGATCCATTTCAATGGAAGGTATCAAGTGGCTGATAAATTTATCATAACCAACCAATGGTTTTTATCATGGATCCCAAGGTACAACTTTTTTTTCAGTGTTTTGTTTGGTGGGATGGGCATGTATACATGTAAGCTGCTATTTGATGTCACACAGCCATTTCCTCATAATTATATCAACTGGCTAGTTTTCAATGTGATATGCAAAGGACACAAAGCCAATTTCTTGGGCTAAAGTGGTTTTCGATGGACAGTCATAAAACCAAAGTAATCATGTACTCTGAAGACTCAAACACTGCAACAATCCAATCACAAAGAACTGAAGGTAAATCATGTAACCTGCACCACCCATTGGAAAACGAAAGCATTAGCAAACCATTGGCATTGGAAGTAGTGCACTTTTTTAAAAACCACCACAGGGTGATCATAGGAATTTGCATAATCCAAGAAAAAAATACATACATGTATTTCAAAATGAGTTAAATTAACCTGCCAGTTTCTTGTTTAAACAATCTAAACAATGTGGTGAATCTAATGTGAATTGTAACAAAATTGTCTCATTTTATGTTCATTTAGCACCACATTAAGAAAATATGCAACAACATTGAAAAAAGCAACAAAAGTGGAAAAACCCCGGTGTCGAAAGGTTAATGAAAAAAATATCATTTGGCAGCACTTAAAAGGAGCTTTTGACTGGGACCAAAACGTTTCAGCTTTCCCTTGCATGAGAGATTAACTTTACAACACTTCAAACTGGACCCGGCAGACAGGGCTTAAAAACGGCTGAACATGCGCAGTAGAACGCAGGCCTGGTTCCCGCGAT
>JAJLRJ010000007.1:13729327-13741827 GCA_024195265.1 Dendrophyllia cribrosa | reverse complement strand
TATTTTTAACGTTAATTTTCAAATATGTGTTTTGTTGTGTTCCAGTTATCTAGAAACTTTAAACAGTTCAGACCTTTGGAAAAATAAAATGAAGTTGAGAACGCTTCAATCGCGAAATTTAATGCCCTTTTTTCATATTTGCCTATTGAAATCGCGAAAATAAAACCCCGCGAAATATTGCCTCGCCAAAATCGCGAAATTAAGTACCAATAAGGTAAGTAATGCACATCTTACTTTATGTCTTGTCCTATTGAATGTTAAAAACTGCCATTATGGTTGAAAAGGAAAAAGAAACAAATATATTTTGATTGAAAAATCTTCTGTAATGATTATCAAGGAACATTTGTTTCTTTTAACTTTCAACAGTACATTACTCATGGTGACTTGTTTATTGTGTTGTTGGTTTAGGAAAAATATTTAAAAAGGAAAACACCTTTTGACAAAAAGTAGACAATAAAACAGAGGCTTAGAACAATAATTTTGGTAACAAAGATTGTAATATCATAGACAATGAGCACATGGAACTACAGCTGATCACATCTTAGCTTGCTACAAATACAATTCCAAGTCAACACAAACTTTAATCACCATTTTTCATTTGCAACCGTACATACCACAAGTATGACTGTGCTACAGCTGTATATGCAATGATGAGCACAGTGAAACGTTTTGTACCTCACAGTACCTTTTTTAGCTAGGACAACAGGTGAAAAGCTATCAAATGCTGCTGCTACATCATGTAGCTCCACAGTTTATAATTAAATGTCCTTCACTTGGTCTTTAAAAATCAAATTCAATTTGGCTTCAGCAAATGTTAACGTCAGAAAATTATAATATTTTATTAATATAAAGCTTATTTGTATGCTGCTAAAATGCAAAGATTTAAAAACATTTTAAATATATTACTGACCTGCAGCCATATGATTACATGTACTGTTTTGTTCACAAAACATAAATAAATAAAGCTATGTGGTAGGAGATGATGATAGGATTGCAGAACTTCATTTGATTAGTTCGAAGATCGGATGACCTGAGCCAAACGATTTTAAAATATCGAGGAAGCCAGCTAGAGAATTTGACAAGCCTGACATTTCGTCGTTCTCTTCCGTTTCGTCTCGAACAGGAGAATAAAAACAAAATGAAACAATGAAATAAATCCTTACCACCATTAAAGGAATGGTTCCAAATGTGTCCAGTTTTGAGATCGAGCGACCAAATAAAGACAGAGTAAATAAAGCAATTAAATATAAATGGAGTGTTCGACTTTTCAGCTGCATTAATGCTGTTGTAGGTAACTGCAGAAGAACATAATTCAAAGGATATTTCTCCAATAAGTGACGGCCAATAGTCAGTCAATATTTCTTATAATGAAACGATCTAAGACATCTTAGATTATCCCTGAAGTCAAACTTTCCGTGCTCATACGAGCATCGAAGCCGTCCGCCATTTTGAAGAATTTTTCTCCGAGAAAGCTTCGCGCAACCGCATTAATGCTTTCATGATGTGTTTTACGTCATATCTCTCAGCCAATCAGCCGTTTTTAAGCCCTGTCGACCCGGCATCAAAAATGAGAAACCACCTGCCTATAGATGTTCTTGACGATAAGATGTTATTTCTTATACAGGTGAAATACTGTTAGTTATATTGTTATCACCAAGAAGGAAACTATTTTTAACATAGTAATTCCAAGACAGCAGTCATCCATTGTGATTGTTAAAATCAGATAACTCACAAGTAGTGTATTTTACAATAGCTATACAACATATCGGTAATCAGTTTGTTGTAGTGATTTTCAAATGAGAAGGCACCAGAATAAATTAGAGTTTTAAACATGTTCAGTATCATCGATAACATTTAATAACATTAAACTTTTCCCATTGTTGAGTTTAAAAATGATGAGAACTTCAGTGCTAAATAATTATTTATTTTTTAAATAATACCAGAAGTATCAAGAGGATTTGACAGGATGTGGAAAAGATGGCTCCCAGATTGAAGGAATAACGATAAGCCGGAAAAGCAATGTTGGGAAACCAAGTGATACATGTACATGCAACTCTTTCTCGTCTTGCTCACTACCAACTGGGAAGGTACTCAACAGTTCTAGCTAGAGTGGACTTAAATAGAGTTGCTTACACTGATCAAGAGGACAATAGAACAGGAAATGTGTTCAATCAGGACACATGGATATGCCATTTTCACGGTCACATAATTTTAAAACAAGAGCTTATTTGAATTTTGTAGAGCATATCCAATAATATAAATATCTAAATTAATGTATATTTACCCGATAATCGTAACCTGATTCTCACACCAAGAGATTCAACAGCAACAGTTTCTATGACCTGGAACTGCCAGTCATCTACAGGTGCTGTGAAGGGCATTCCCCTTATGGCTTCCATTAGACTGGTGGCCAAAACCTTTGTGTCACTTTGTCTAAAGTTGCCTTCATAGGCTTCACAGAGGGATATCAGCTGTGCTTTCAGCTAGTTCATCCTTTGGTTTTTAATCCATAGATTGTAATAAATATAAATATAATATATATAGCCGCTCATGTGAAGTGACCTTCCCTTCAGTCCGGTCTTTAAGAATTTCCTAAACAGAGGTGCTTCAATGTTGTTGTCATAATTATAAGGCCACTGAATGCATTAACAAAACAAGATACATAATTACACATGTTCCAATGAATGACCTTTTTTATACCATTACATATGGCTACTCAAGTCAGTTAAGCTCATGTTTGATGAAATTGTTTTCAATGTTTTTATATATTTCTACTCCCAAGAGAACTGAATAGATACCAGCTGAACATTCCATCTGATTCAGTTCTTTGTTTACAAACTGGCTTTCATTAGTGAAATGTGCCGAACTAAACGCAAGTGTTTTCATTTTGAGTATCCTCCAAATTGTAAAGGATAAGCTTTTTAAATTTCTATGGAACAACAAAAAGGATAAAATTAAGCGTGAAGGAGTATATCAGAATTATGATAAAGGTGGTTTATGTATGGTGGATATTGATTTAACTGCGAAGTCTTTAAGATTAGGATGGATATCGAGATTACTGCAATCCTGTGAATCAAATTGGAGTGCTATTCCCAATTATTATTTTAAGAAATGCGGTGGTCTTAACTTCCTCCTAAGGTGTAATTATGAACTTAAATACTTTGAGGATTTACCAAAGTTTTATATCGAAATGTTAAATTATTTCAAAGAGTTAAAATGTTTATACCAACATCAACAAGAACAAAATACTATCCTTTTTAACAACAAGAACATATTAATTGGAGGAAAGCCTATCTTTTATCGAGAATGGTTTTCCAAAGGTATAATCTCTATTGGACACCTTTTAAATGAAAACGGTAAATTTATGTCTTTTTCCGACTTCCAGACAAAATATGATTGTAGAACAAACTTCCTCCAATTTTATCAAATTATTAGTGCAATTCCTAGTCACCTTTTGATCTTCGCACAACAACAAATAGTCTCTTTACCAATCAACTGTATTGAAAATTCAACAATGTTCTCTTTGGACTCCACGACTCAAGTTGATCTAGGTAAGCTGAAAACAAAAGACTACTATCAACTTCTAAATAACAAAACCCATACTGCCTATCAAACTGGAACACAGAAATGGAATAAAACTTTCCCCCTCAATGAGAACGATTGGTGCCAGCTTTTTAAATCTATACCGAAACTGTGTCAAGAACAAAAATTACGAGAATTTCAATTTAAATTTATTCATCGGATCGTCGTTACCAGAAAGAAACTTTTTAAATTTCGTATCAAACCAAATAGTGACTGTATTTATTGTGGTGAGGAAGATTCTATAGAACACACCTTTGAAGACTGCTCTTTCACTAAATCATTTATTGAAAAAACTCTTGAATGGTTTAATAATACAAATAAATGTAATTTCAGCCCAAGTGAAAAGGATATATTATTTGGAATTTTTATCAATAACACCAAAACTGGAGAACTGGTGAGAAGACTGAATTACACCTTCCTGTTCATGCGGTATTATATATATAGTGCGAAACTCGAAGAGAAAGCTCTTTCTGTACAACAATTCATGCGCAAAATTCTCCTAAAATATAAAATTGAAAAACTTTGTAGTTCAAATATTGTAAGTAATAAGTGATGTATAAATGTATTATTATTGTTGTTAGTCATTGTTAAATGTTACTCCTTTTTGATTTAAATGTAATTGTACGTATTGTATATAAGTAGAGCATTGTATTATAAGTAGTGTAAGCATTGTATTGTAAGTAGTGTGAGTATTGTATTGCACGTGTTGTAAGTAGAGTATCGTTAAGTAATGTAAGCATTGTATTGTAAGTAGTGTAAATATTATTGTAATTAAACGAGGAAATTAAAAAATTTAAAAAAAAATTTAAAAAAAAAACAACAACTTTGTCTTGGCTTGCATGATTTTTTTCACAATTTTTTCCATTCCGGTCTTTATCACTGGGAGGCTTATTGTTTAAATAGAGCATCGGAGAGGGGTGGTGCAAAATCAGTAATGACATCTTCCATGACTTGTTGTTTCACCAAAAATTCACTTAACGTGTCTGGTACCACACCTCGGGCAAACGTACATAATTCGGTGAGGATTTTTTCGTAACTCGTGTAAGCAAATCGACACATGTCCACTTTTTGCCCCATTTTTTTAAAATCCATCCATCCTTTCATCAAGACAGCCAGGGCTGTGAGAACAGTGACCAACCAACTCTTTCAGCAAATTCCCTACGATGGTCCCTACGATGGTCCCTACGGTTGTAATGAGTAAAGCGACTGCATTGAACAACGTATTTTTTCGTTTGAATTGTTTGTACAATTGACGGCTGCACCAATAATGACGATGGCAATAGCGGAACAGATTGTCGAATTGATCCAACATGTCTCTGTCCACCACCACGGATGATGTTCAAACAGTCCCATTCAACAGGGAAACGTGAAGTTTGTTTATGTTGCTTTCTCGTACACGATTGTGGGACCTTCCTCTTGTAACACGTTGGAGTAGAGTCCATAACGATTGTCCGAGACTGGATGTAAATCTAACCACAGATAACCGTACGGACGTTGTGTGGATTCTCGAAAAATCTGTAATGCGTCTCGCCACACTGTGGGAAATGCTTGCAATAACGGTTCTTATAGCCGTTTGATCTCTCTGGTTTTTAAAGGCTACCATGTAATGTAATTAGCTTTCAGAAAACACTGCTAACAAGAGAAATTAAATTTTCAGTTAAGTTTTAATCCTGGGTAGGCATTAACCGGCTTTCGAACAACCAGGCCCAGAAGGGAAATAGCATCAGTAGCACTAAATTTAACGGGGCACAGTTATATTCATCTCATTGTCAAGTGCGGCCTGACAAAGGAGCATCAAGATTTCCTCTTCCAGCAGTTGTATATTTCACTTTAAATGAACACCACTTTATGTTCCATGTTGAAAATAGTAAATACGACTACCGTCAGCAAGCAGAGCAATCACCTTGTTCTTTTTTATTTTCGCGGGTCCTCAAATTCGCAATTTTAAAACATTCAAAAAAGACCCGCAAAAAATAACGACCACGAACTTTGATGTCACGAAATTTAATGGACAAAGAAAAATCATGACAACTTCAAGCCGATTTAAGTGTGTTCCCCAAATTTTGGGGTCGTCGAGCATTGATATATTCAAGCTATTGTTGATTACTCGCCGAAAATGCAGCAATTTCCAAAAAGTGCAAACCCTTTAAAGTAGGTGAGAAACTCTTCTTTTGTGACAGATTTCTTCCTTAAATGATTTTTTTTCAAAATAAATTACCTGATTTTGAAAAAGCGGCAAGCTTTTTTCCCAGGGAAAACTCATGAAATTAAATAACGGTGCCAAGCATAGCGGCGACACGCATACCATGTGTTAGTTTAGTTTTGCACACTAGAAGACAAAACAAAAAATGCAGTATCTTGTTGGCGATGGCATATATTAAAGCTTATTTACAAATCCTTGACCTCAAGCATTAATTATTTATTTATCCACAATTCATTCCTCTTGCATTATTTTCGCTTTTGCTGCACTTTTTTAAACTGCAGTGCACTGAGTCATGAACAATCAATTTTCAATTTCAAAGCGCAACAAGAACATGAACGAAAAGGCGAAATTAAGAAAAAAGCAGTGAAGTATTTAGGATTTCAGCGTTATTTGTTTTATCCTTGATTCATATTTCTTTGTGTTCTGTTTGGTTTTGTTTTCCTTTGTTTGTCATTAGTTTGGGTTAAGGAATGTTTTGATGCACCGGCTGCGAGTTGTTTTCGTGACTGAAAAGGGACAAGAAACAATACCTCATTGGTCATTTCCACATGGTTGACATGACGTGACCCATTGGCATCATGACTGTATCAAAGGTGTATTTTGAGATCAAAACATCAACAGAGAGAACGAAACACAAAATTAAAAGATAATTGCCTGTATTAATTTATATATTGAGAAATCTAAAAGGATCAGCAGACTTTGGTTGATGGGTGAGTCTTCAGACCGAACAAATTGGCTGAAAAACTTCAAGCCCATCTTGATACGCGACACCAAGTACTTCCAAATCGATGAATTGCTTCTCCTTTGTCTGAGAGTAAAAATACACATGAAGAAAAAGGGACACAAAGATCTGGATCAACTGCTAGAAAGACACTGTAAGACATTGTTTGAGAACGTTTTTTACTTAAAACAATGATCAATCGAACTTATGGTGAGGAAAATTCAAAACTATGATTTCAGTTTATACAGTTTGTAACTTTCATGCACATGCATGAATTATAGGATCAAGCATTCTTCATTCTTGTGATCTTTATATTTGTTTCAATGAAAGTAAAATGCAATGTATGTTTCATTTAAAAGCTATGAAATAAATCTATGAAAGCTGCAGATTTAATTTACTTTAGTCCTGGTTAATAAACAGAGATGCAAGGAATTATCATGTCTACTTCTTCCAACTGTAGTTCCATTTCATAATAGCCATGACTTGATTTTTGGACCTTTAAAGTTTTCATGCACCACGACTATTAAAGAAATGACTGTCTACACTTGTATGTGAAATAACAACAAAAATGTAACTTCATGTTGCTTTATTATAAATTGTCTTCCATGTTTATATATCTCAATCAATTTAATGCTCCTATTCCCACCCACCCCCCCCCCCCCCCCCCCCCCCCTCCAAAAAAAAAAGAAAGAAAAATTAAAAAAAAAAACTAGTTTAAACTGTTAGAGCCAGCCTAGGTCCAGTTGCATCAATCAATTACGGTTTAAATGCAGGTGATTTAGTCATTATAGTCACCCAGGCACTGCTTGAGCACAATACCCTGAAGCTAAACAAATGTTTCTGTACTTATTAAAATTGGAATAAAAATATGATTATCTGATTTTCAACTTCTATATTTACACCTCCAAGGTTTGGTTGTACGAGATGAATATGAGTTCAGACATGGATCAAAAGTTTGCACCACATGTCCTGCAATATTGGTGTAATTTGCTTGTACTACTTCAACTGAAACCCTTCTTCAAAGGCAGGAAACAATTAGAGAACAACAACTACCAAAAGGGCGTCGGTACAAGTCCAGGACTGTAGTTAGACGATTAAGCCTGCAGAAGGAAGAACTTGAGCAATTAGCCAAAACAGTGCATCATGGTAGCAAACAGGAATTTATTTCTTCGTTGGCACAGTCGGTAAATTACACCAGATCATGTTGCTGCCAGATCAAGATGCTGAAGACTGGGATGGAACCTTTTCACCACAAGATATTTTGTCTTTAGCAAAAGAAGCCCATTGACCCTAAAAAAAGATGACTGTGAATGGGACAATCATCATGGAATCTGCACCGTCCATTACCATTTATATGCTTCGGATGTCTTAGACATTCAGGACACAACAAGTGCCACTGAAATTGTTTGTGCCTTGAGGAGAAGGCTGCCTGGTTTTCTTGATTCTGAACGTAAAGTGAATGCTATCAAAAGCTAGGTACGTGAGGAAATTCGAAGTCGTTTTGAAACCTCAAAGAACACATTCTGGCTGGCAAATCAATCCTCAACGACTTGGTGAAACTTTGCCGTTTTTATATTGGTGGCTACCTGATAGTGAATGGTCGCAACTTTGGCGGAAAGGACTGTTGCTCTGACTTTAAATATTCTAAACGAGGAGGCCATGTTCAATGGTGAAGGTTATCACAGTCCTAAGGAGTACTGGCTAATATCCATATTTTATGGCAAAAATACCAAGCTCAATCTTGAACAAAACCTAGGAGATCCAAGCAAACAAGGAAGCCTGAATCAATGGATTCAAACAATGCTGGACAATGGACATAAGATTTTTCTGTCTGGCGATGCCAATTTTTCTGATAATTTATTGGGTGGAGGTTTGGATCCAACAAGTGATGATGCAGTTACAATGTATAATTACAAAACAAACCAGAAGTGAGGTGGGCAATCAATAGTGATGAGCGCTGCTTTTATTCTCAAAGTAAATGTTGTCATAGTTTTAGAAAGAATGATGCCCCGCATCAACTAAAACTTGTCTTGTGTATTTTGAAGACAGCAGCTGTATGCGTGTCACAGGAATAGCTGGATTTTGCAATCATATTTCAGCCTTGATGTTTAAGGTGTGCAAATTTACCCTGTTCAATGCCAAGACTACTAAGGATCTATTTCAAGAGAAGGACGAAAATCCTGAGTTTGCATGCACTTTACAGCTTCAGAAATGGCACAAAAAAGGGGGGTGGAGTAAAAATAGTTCCTTAGCCAATTATGAGATTTTTGTTAGAAAAACCAAGCTGAATGAGCCCCACAGTCCACGAGGCACAGGTGGTGTGCAATGTCTTCTTCATGAAGCACGAGGACAGCCACAGTATGACCCCAAGAATGAGACTGAACTTGCCAAGATTGATCTAAACATGGGTTTTGCTCAGATGAGTAAAGAATTGAATTCAAGTGCTGAACTAACACAAAATTTGGGAAGGCCCCTGTTGGCTCATTTTTGAGCTTACCAGACCTCCTTCACAGAATCTAATTTTCAGCAGAAGCAAATTTAATGCAGTGCTGAGAAATAATGTGCTTGCCCAAAACATAAGGCATCCAAGGTTTCCCTTGATGAACAAAGATCCTATAGTTACACCAAGAGAACTCAGTAATGAAGACGCATTGTTATTCTACTTTAGTTCTGCGACAATGGGTGCTTTCCATTATATTAGACCGACCGGTCAGGGACCGCTCAGACCAACTGCTGAATAATGGAACATTTTACGATCGAAGCGAACGACCGAATTGAATGCTGGTTCTCTGCTACCCATTCTCCCGCTGATTTTCTCAAACCATCATGGACGAGTGAAGGACGACGTGATGGTTGTGCTTTTGTGTGAAGAATCTGAAGAATCAGAAATCGTGCTAGGATCTTTTAGATGAAGGTGACAATTTTCCGATTTAAGGTGGCGCTGTGTGCTTTGTGCAGAGAAATTTAAATCGAGTGTTAAGCTATTTGGAGGCCACCATACCAATTTATAGCCCGAGCGAATTTCAAAGTCATTTCAGACTGACTCATGCCTCATTTGAGCAGCTTTGCCCAGAAGTCATCAGCACAGGGCGAGTTCCAATTACCAACTGAGGGAGAGAATGTATTCCTCCTGAAAAGCAGGTGCTCATCTTTATGAAGACGAAAACAGACTGTAAATGGAAATTGAGAAAAAACGCGGGAAACTGTCATAAGCAATGGTTTATGAAGATTCATCTTTAAAATCGCAAAAACTTTGAACATTCCATAATACAGTCACATACCGAAAATCCTCGAACATGGATGCATGAGCAGAATATTACACAAACAGAACACTGATAACAAGTTGCCTTGTTTGTCACAGCAGCCATGATGGTGAATTCAGTAAGCTGGAGACAATAGTGGTACTGGAAAGGAGAATTTGTGAAAATGGAATGGTAAATTTCAGGTCCGACTGGTCAAAGTGGACAACCTCTAGAGGTGGTCACTTGGACTGGTAATTTTCTGCTTGGTCTAGACTGTTCCATAAAATTTCCAACCTAAATTTCCGGATATTTTGGAATAATGGAAGCACCCAATGTCTTCTTTAGGCTCATCCATTAAGGTCCACCTGTCTGCCATGCGTTCCCTTCATATCAACAATGGCTTGCCAGATCCTTTAGTTAATTGCTTTCAACTGCAATGCCTCCTCAGTGGTATTAAGCGGGTTCAAGGCTCGGTGAGTCCCTTATGCATTCCTATCACCATTTACCTCTTTAAGGTTATCCAGCAGTCCCTGGACATGCAGGACCCAGACCATGTCATGCTGTGGGCTGCTTTTCTGGGATTTTTTGGCTTTCTATAGACAGGGGAGTTAACAGTTAATTCTCTGTTCAATCAAAGTGTCCATTTGTCAATTGGGGACATTCTGACCAACTCAATGTGCTTCAAGGTTCACGTCAAATCTTCCAAGACTGTCCCTTTTTGCAAGGGCTGCAATATTTATGTGGGCCGTGGCAACTTGTCTATCTGCCCTACTGCGGCAATAAGTAACTTCCTAATGTTGCGTGGTCCTGCTTCTGGTCCTTTGTTTCAACTCATCAGCATCTGTCCTCTACTGTTCAAACAATCCTCAGTGCTGCTGGTTACGTGGGTTCTTTCTCTGGCCAGTTTCCTCATCGGGGTGGCGACCACTACAGCTTCTCATGGTGTGCCAGATCACCTGATTAAGATTTATGGGCATTGGTCTAGCAACACCTACCAGATCTACATCCAGACCCCAGTAAGTCAGTGTATCAGGTATGTTAGGTGTGTTTATCTCACACTCCGCATTGGGGTTGGGTGCCATGGCGACTTGCGCTTGTTGTTGGGGTGCGGTTAGATAAGGCCACTGGAGTTGTCTACCTTCCCGGCTGGGCTAGGGTTCTTAGGCACCCAACCTTGACTTGCGACCTGTGTAGTTAAATGTATTTAAGTTAGTTAATGACAAGGAGCAAGCGTGGCCATGGCACTGGCTTGCTGTTGCATTCCTTTCAGTTATATGTTCCTAGCCTTGTTTGTGCTGTCCCTTAATTAAACTCCCACACTGGGAAGAAGAGAGTCAGGGAGAGATTTTCTGAGATGCTGACATAATTATTGTAGGAATAAGAGGTTCAAAATAGTCCCGTTATAAAGAAATCAACAGTTTGTTTAGTACATGATTGTTTGACTGACAAGACTCCAGAATAATTCGACATAAATACATACAGAATGGTCTTTAAATGTATTACTTGAGGGGTAGTATCTTCACATTATTTCTGGCAAACAATATTTAAGATGTATTGTATTTCCTTAAATCCAAAAACCCATATGAATTATATTTGAACTACTCATTTGGTGTACTTTTCTTCTGGAATATAATTACGTTTTACAAAATTTATTTTATTGCATACTAGCTGAAAATGTATGGGATGACAGATAGATGCAGCTAACAAGGCAGCAGTGACTATGAGCACAAGTGATACTGGGCAAAACAGGTTATTTGTTTTATTTTTTTTTTACTTTCTTAAGACACACTCCAATACAAAAAGTATTGAATTGAATACACTACATAGAAGCAATAAATAATGCCATTGAAAATTACAAATTACATACAATATTTATGGAAAAACAAAGCAATATGAGTAGTTTGAGCACTCTCGTGACTCCATAATGCAATCCAACAATGTGTAACCGTACATTCTGTGCCCAAGTTCAGGAGTTGCCATAAATAGGCTTTTACACAAGTTGCTCGGCAACTTTTTGGCAACTTTTGGCGTTTCGAGCAACTTTTGAGCATTTTTTCGGCAACTTTTTTCAATCCTGAAAATATATCCTTTCTTAGTGACAAAAATCTCTTTTTTTATGCATTTCCTCTAACAAAACGAATAAATATCCATGTTAACTTGATAGTCAGGCTCTACTGACTACAAGTGACTAGTGACTACTGCCATCAGTGAGTGCCATGTGTGCAGTGTGTTGTGTTAGTGTGTCGACGGAACTTTGGGTTACCTGTAGCTGTGTGTTTCCAGCGCGCTACATGGTCAGCGGTCTGGAGTCTGAACACGTTTTCAAAATGGTGGCTTGTGTTAGTTCAACTTCAAGCGAAGAAATGGCTTCCAGCTCGGAAGACTCTGCTAGTGAAGATCCGATCAACATAGCAAAAGGACGTGGAGCAGATTTAAAAGAGCCTGAGAAGGCTGAGATTGCAAGAACGAGAAAAGTCCAAAGAAATCAGGCAGGCGGAAAGAAAACTGTTCGCGGACAAAAGGATCCTAAAGTGAGTGCTTATCAACGAGTGAGGGAGAATCGGAATGAGTTCCTTACCGTCACAAGTAAAAACATGTTGAGATGTGAAGCATGCAGAGAAACTATAAGTAAAAAGAAAAGTACCGTTCGCAAGCACATAAACTCGGTGAAACATAATGCCAAATGAGCTATACAAAACAGTAAGAGAGACCAATCACTTTTGACATTTCTTCGAAGGAAAGATGAGGAAGA